>JAOTQM010000511.1:0-77234 GCA_026939265.1 Oreonectes daqikongensis | reverse complement strand
AACTTTATTCAGAAGAAATATGTTTACATGTATTAATAAAGCAGTGATAAACGTTCAATAAACAATTCTAGCCTCTCAGACAGTACTTATATGTTATAAATTAAAATTCAGGAGCCCAAAACAATTGCTCAGGATTGTATGTTTAAATCCAGTGGGATATTTTGTCTGTATGATTATGTCACAGCTCACTCTTTAATACTATTGGCTGATGTAAACAAGCAAAACATCATCATAAAAAACCTGAAGCTGTCGCTATGAACACCACATTGTCAAAGTATTTGATCACAGATCAGGTTTTTGCACATCAGCTGATGTGACATCACATGCTGACAGGAAATGACCTCACACACGTTTATCATGCAGAACACTGCAGTTACATTGTTATTCTATACAATATGAAAGAATGCCAGATATTTCCCAAATCAGCTTGATGTTATTTCAGCTTCTTCTCTGACAGCGTTCTCTCTCTGCGGCCTTCTTGAGGAAAAATCTGCGGAAATGAAATGTAAAAATATGTGTTAAAAACAGAGACTGCACGCACATGCTAATGACACACACACCACCACCACACACACACCACCTGTGGTAGCAGATGAGGATAAGCGCTATCAAAGCCACGCCACACCAGAACCGACATCACTGACGTCACAACGGCCGAGAGGGCGGAGCTACAGGCTCTATGTAACAGATGTATGTAAGAAAACATGAATGCAGAATGAAGGTGATGCAGATAATGAAAGCTGTGAAGATGGTCACTGTGCAGGTGTAAGATCCAGGTGTGTTGAAGCACTGCAGGTGTGGAGGAAAACTGATGATTCAGTCGAACACTCGTCGACGTCTGAAAGAGACAAACATCATTATGCATATAAAACATCTTTTACTTCCTACAGATAAAGAAGAAGTCATGCAGACCCATGCAGGCGGGTGGTTTAGGGGTCCACTGGTGTGTGTCGGGGTCACAGGTGATGTGATGAACTCCATGCAGCAGGTATCCAGCGGGACACCCATAGATGACAGTAGAGTCACTGCACAGCACTGAATAACCCACACGCAGCCGTGGAACCGAGCCGCAGACCGAGTCTGAGAACAAAGACACACAGTCACGAGGACGAGTGATATGTGCAAGAGAACGCATCCATCGCTAACATCTGTACCTGCGTCTGCCTCTCTCCACGCTGACAGGTTCATGCGGCGGATACGTGGGTCCGTGCAGGGCAGCAGGTCGTCGGGGTGAAGCGAGCGTGAGAAAGGGTCAAAGGACACCAGCTGAATGTGTGTGTTGTCACAGATGATGGCCGATAGAGAGACGCTGTGAAGAGGCGCTCTGAGATGAGCTGAACACACCTTCATTCTGCCACCAGAACCTTCATTCCAGCAAACAGGATTCAGATGAAATCATTCTGTTAAATAAAGTGAAACGTTTAGTTTCCCATATTGCATTAGATTAGGGTTCCGGTCTCCATCTCGAAGAGCTTTGAACTGTTTGCCAATGAGGCAGGCGAGCAGCGGCCCCACGCGACCACCGGGCACAGCCGCCTCTGAAATGCCTCCCACCCACACATCCATGTTCCGGGCCGTTCCATACAGACGCAGCAGCTTCTGGGCCAGAACTTTATTACCCACAATCCCTGCTAAATCAGATTCATTTACAGGAACAGACAGACCGCAGAGTTCACGCCACACGCTGTAACCTGCAGAGACAAACAGAACGAGACATTTCACTGAAGGCAATCCCAGAATGCATTGCAATGAGCTCAAAGATGGTAGTCTACATGCGGTCACCTTGTAGTCCATGATCTCGTCCCTCTGTAGATTTAATGCCGCCAGGTCGAGTGGAAGAGCGCCCTGAGCCTGGAAGAGCCTCTCCGTCAGTTCCTCTATCATCATGTGATCTGCCGTCTGCAGTTTGGCCGAGGACAAGAGCAAAACCGCGCAGCACGGGATCCACACCGCCTACAGTACACGGAGAACCCATCAACACGCACTGCAGTCACCATTAAGTGCTCATTATAAAGAGAACAGACCCTCATGCACCAGCCTCCAGGATGCGAACAAAGAACGATGTAACGGCAGAGCCGGGTGCTGAAGGTTCCACCGGTAGTCGGGTCCGAGGCGGTTCACGAGCGGATGCACGGTGACGTGTGTGCAAAGCGGAAAGCGGCGGTAGAGAAGACGTTAGAGATGCTGGGGTCAGCGGTGGGGTCGTAACCCTTGTACACGAGGGACAGGTGAGCGCTGCGCCCGAGGATGTGCGGCAGGTAATGATCCACGTCAGAACCTTACAGATGGAATTCACCACATCAGTCAAAAGCTCTGAGATTTGTTCTCAGGTGAAGTTTCTCAGGTGTGTTTCTCACCTGGTGGACGGCACCCAGTATTTTTCTGGCTTCTTGGTAGAGCGTGTCTGGACCCCAGTGAGGGTTGAGCTCGTGAAGCTCCTCGGCCAATCGGTTGTGTTCTCTCAGAAAGAGCGTGTGTAGAGCGATCATACCCAAGTGTTCATTGGCCCGAGAGTCACCTGAGACAGCATGAGAACAGATTCAAACTCTTTTAGAAGCACGTGATTGATGAACCTGAAATAAATCTCACTGATCCACACCTGCTTGGAAACAGAAGGATTTATTCCTCATGCTTGCGTCGAGTCTGTCTGCCGTCTCGGGGTCGAGCGGCTCCCGCGGGCCGCAGGGGTCCAGGTGAGGCTGCGTGCGGGTCAGGTAAGGCATGAAGCCCAGACCCCGGTCCGAGTGGAACTGGTTAACAGCGAGCAGGCCAAGAGGAGACGAGAGGAGACGAGAGGTTCCGCAGGGCGACGGCGAGCGCATCCGAGCTCCAGTACACCATACTGGCATCCACATACGCCGTGATGGCGTTCAGCTGCTCCCGGTGACCCGACGGGACCGTACAGCTGGGAGCAGAGCGGAAAAACGGCATGCAGCTCTGCCGTCCTGCTCTGGGGTCCGAGGCGGGATCTGACAGAAGATGAGAACAAACCATGTGATTCTGACAGTTCTGCATCTAAAGTTCCGAAGCTGGATTCATCCGACTAACGTGTATTGGGAAGCAGGGCGTGTGGCGGCTACAGGTGCGAGTACAGTCGGCTCCGCTCTTAAACGCTGCCGTGCTGGAACTCTGAGGAGTTAACGTCAGGTCATGATCCATCCACTGACCCCACTCCACCAGCAGATGAGACAGAGACGCGTCCAATGAGATGTTCTCATTATGAGTGTACAAAACCTCCTGCGACACACTGCGCACCTGCACACACAAACACACAATCATACAAACTAACGGGACTTGAAGCTAGACATGGGCCGAATATCAGTTTCAAGTTTAAAACCACAACATTTTTCTGTAATACCGTTCCAAAGGTATGAGCTGTTTTAACCCTGGTCTCATCAAAGATGGAAAGTGCAGGAATTAATCCACCAGGTCTGTTGCTATCTTTTGTTTATGCTTAGTTTTGTTGTTTGTCATCTGTATTAATGTATTTATATGTGTATGTGTATGTATGCATGTAAGTTTGATTACTAGAAATGCATGAAAAAATGACTAGAAATGGCTGCCATGCTTTTAAAAAGTTTGTGAAGCACTGATTTAACCTGACAGACTGTACATGTTTACTACTGTTCCAAATATTTAGTGTTGCTTAAAATATAAGGAAAAAGCTGTTTTTATTACCCAGACATTTTAAAGCTTTAATTGCAACATCGTCATACCGGGAAATTGTGATATTTTGTCTTAAAGTTATCATACCGTCAAAATCTCATACCGGCCTATGCCTACTTGAAGCTATATTACACACGGTCTTCTACTCTAGAAATGAAGTCGTACGGGTGGAAGGGTGAAGTTATTGTAGGTGTGTTGTGGGTTCCAGCTTCGGGGGGCTCCTCGAGGGTCCTCGTACTCCGGCGAGAGCCAGCGGGTTGTACGGCGTGTTCGCTGCTCCCCACAGAGGATTCTCTCTACAGAGACCAAAACAAACGGGACATATGAATCATGCAAAAATGACTTTCTGACTTAGTATGTTTCTCTTGATTTCCAGTAAAAATGTCTACAAATTCTTAAATCCAGATGCATTTTCTTAATGAGCAAAAGGTCCTAAGAAAATAAGTCTTGTTGATAGACAAAACATATTAAATTTAAGTGAATTTGTGCTTAAAACAAGCAACAATAGGGAGGCTGAGAGATGACGTCTTTTTGTGGGCCAACCCGGAAGTTAGCGGCGCACGGGTTCCCTCGATCGAAAGCCTATGCATTTTTCCCATTGACTTTTGGAAAACCGCAAAAATACAAAGGGTTATGACACTTACAGGTTTTGTTTATCAAGATAATCTTTACCACTAATCTTCACAATTTATACATTTTGAAACCTAATTAAAGTTGTCAGACATAAAAAGCTAATACGATGCTATAAACAGACTACACTATGGTCGCTCGATATCAACGTCACCACCACCAAGCCTCCGACAACTTTCTCAAACCTTATTAAAAACGTGTTCCCTGGTAAGTTATTTATCCGTGAATTAATTCCCAACAATTATTTTAGCGATTTGTGCCCATGTTGCAATGACGTTTAACGTCCCCGTCAAAGTAAGTAGTCGCTTTTAGCAACTTGTTAGCAACCGCCGTTTTAAAGACACAATAACGGTTTAAAATATCACAAGCAAGTTATAACTGGTGTGTTTTATGTCATAGATCAAAACGTGAAAATATTTAGAGGTTTTGTTAGCCACAGACCTTATTGCAAGCGATTTACCAAAAACCCATTCAAAAACCCATAGACTGAGACGATGAAACCGGAAGTCTTAAAATGCTAACTCGCTTCTGGGTTTTGCCTACAAAAACGTGTCATCTCTGAGGCTCCCTATGGGGTAAGAAAAAAAAACCTTGAATTAAGTTTGAGCTTTTTCTTGGTCACTAAATTCAAGATTATTTTTCTTACCCCAATGGCAGATTTTTTGGCTTGTTTTAAGCACAAATTAAAATTTCTAGACATTTGTATTTGGGATGTGCGTGTACCTGTTGTTGCAGTGTCCTGTGATGGTCCGGTATCTTTTGGACAGACAGTCGGATGTACACACGGGTCTGTGTGTTTCTGAGGAACAGCCGGTCACATGTTGGATGATCTCTGTGTCCTCTGAGCTCAGAAGCTCTGAAACACAAACAACAGAGTTCAGTTTATGTGATGAACTGATTCATATGAGCTGAATGTGCCGTACCGTTGAGCTCGGGTTCGTCCATGGTGTGCGTGTACACCATCTCTCGGATCAGTTCCACCGTATTGTCCAGAAACTCAGCGGATCGGATGTGGCTTCTGGTTTCAGGGCTGGTCTGTTTAAACAGGGCCAGCAGGTCATTGGGTCGGACAGAAGCGTCGCTTATAGACATCTTCACCCTGAGAGGAACAAACCACATCACACCATCGGTTATATCTCAACGACAAGCCAAGATCTAAACAACATCAAACTTAAACCCATTAGCCACTTTCAGAACTTTATTATACTGTATCTTGAGTGTGTAGTTTTATTTCTTTATAGATTTGAGGTGACTTTTCAACTTCTTCCTGTCACCTGTCATTGGTGTGAGCGTACGCAGCATCTGTCAGATCTTTAGCTCGCCGCAAAGCTTCCTGAATAAAATCAGATCCCAAATACACTGAAAATAAAAGAGTTTCACTCAACAAACTGTAGAATTCAAGTGAATAAATGTAAAGGCAGGTAATAAAATCGAACTTATACAAATGATTTTTCTGAAATTATGCAAATTAGTTTATTTCTAACACATGGAAATCTCTTCATGTGTATAATTCTCAGTACCTGTGGCATTCTGGGAAGAAAAGTGAGATGTGGCTGTCAACGGTAGACACAAAATCACAAATAAAGACATCAAACAGAAGACCTGATGTGAAATAAACACACATCCTCATGAATTAAATCTCAAGAAATGCTTTTGACATTACATTCATTCAGTTTACACAAGAAACAAATTATTACACAAATATTCTTTATCAAGTATTAAACTAAAACTCTCAGAGCTGTTCTTACCAGACACATTGAATCCATCTGTACGCTCGTCTCTGTCTCGATCACATTATTGTATGTTTGTTTAATCTAGACGTGTGTTTTGTGCACATTTACATGTAAAAACATGGCTGAAGTGAATGAGTGCAGATTCAATGGAGCATAAAGAAGTGATGAAATAAATGCTGGAGTGTCTGATGTGTGTATGAGGACTGAATGTGAGGAGACTGACTTTTATACGCTGCTTCAGTCTTCAGGTATGTGCAGAATTCTGTTATCTGTGTGACTGGTGACAACAATTCACATCAAACACACACATACACGCACAGCACACACACTCACGCACAGCACACATACAAACACACGCACAGCACACAAACACACACAAGCTCTGCGTCAAAGCCGCATTCAGACAGAATCTCTGCGTGTCTTCTTCACACTTTCTCATTTGTCTTGTCAGATTTTCAGAAGTGTTGTTTTAATGTGATGCTCCAGTGAACTCTTTTCCAGGTGTGGCAGCTTTTATCTGATGGTTTGGTGGCCAGCAGAAGAGGAATCATGGGAAATACAGCCATTGATCTGAGAGGTGGGCAGATGTCTGACCAAACACAGATGTTTATATTGACAAACACGTTAATAACTTTTATTGCAGACTACTTGTTGAAACATGTACATCTCACATATAAACATAAATATTTATTCACACATTAAATAGGTTTCAAATATTTTAAAAATAATACCTATACACACAATGTACATTTTGTCAAACATGTTTACAACTTTTATTAAAGGCTAAATCCTGTTGACACATGTAAATCTCACATGTTCCTTATAACCATGAAAATGTATTCACACATTAAACATGTTTAAAATCCTTATAGGTATTTTTTTCAGAACAATTAACCTACTTTTTGATCAAATAACATCCATAAATTTCTATTTTACAAACCTCATTTTTACATGTAACATATAGCCATGAACAAGATAACAATCATTTACATAACAAACAACTTTTTAAAGAAAAAAACTAAGATGTTCCAACTACATCTTTAAATAAGATTCATATTTAAAAGCTTAAGGGTACTAGTTAACCATTAATACAAAACCAGGCATTACTGTCATTACTTCAATGATTTACTGAAGTGTATGTGCATAATTATGCACTTTTTCCCTGGATACTTTTTTTTGTTTTGTTTTGTTTGTTTACCTGTTGGTTTCACATTGGCCAGTTCTTGGTCTTGCACTTTGACATCAACATCAGTTGGGCATGCAAACAATTCTGAAAGCATTAGATGATCAGCTATTTCACCAGATGGTTGAACCACACTGCTATCTGTCAGATCTTCCTCACCAACCTCTTCACAGAAATCACTACCTGGCAGAAAAACTGCATCAATAACTCGATAACATTTACAGGCTGCGCTGCCAAAATGTCAATGGTGATTCCTGCCTCAACTTTTAAAAGATCACAAAGAACGCTATCATCAATCACCAAGTCTCACATTTTACCTGTTGTCCTCAGTGCAATGTAGATACTGTTTGTCTTGCAGTAAGCAGAACACTGTTGGCATCGAGTAATTTTTTGTTGCTACATTCACATTTTGTAACGTGTGATTTTTTGGACAGTAGGACGTAACTTTCACCTCAGCCGTCACAATCTTTGCCTCAGTTATGTTTGCATTATCAACAACCGGAGCCACCACACAGTTGACATCAGTCACAATGGTTACAGTAGATTGAGCCGTTGTACTTAAACATGTAGTGCCACTAAATTGACGTACTGACGCATTAGTGACGTTGTACCATTTGCCAATTGAAAGCCTTTCAGCACCTCACACACATAATGATATGCTGGAGGTGCTGTCAGCAACATCATAGCTGCGTTTCCTCAGCCGGTGATGACTCCTGGTAAGCCCTTCTGAGTCATCTTCCAGTCGAACAATCTTTACTGTCACATGCACCTAAACACATCAAATCAATTCAAGTGAGATGTAACTTAAATCTATAGGTTTACTGTGCTTCAAACTGTTTTTTCTTTTGAGTAAACCCACCATTAATTTTAAACACATTTGTTTTAAAGTGTATATACTATAAAAATGGGGAAATTATCAATTCATTTTATGCATTTACTTGTCACATTATCTGTATTTTCATATATCATCCTCATACAGAAGACATGACTTTTTTGGATAACAATCCTATCACCTGCACTCATTTACAGTCAGTTATATGTGTTGTGACTTGATATCAAGGCTACATTTCACATATCCCTTATATATATAAAACACTATTTTCTTGTGGTGTTCTACTTTTGAACTTGTCTCCATAACATAACATTTTATACATTGTTTGCACAAAAAGTGCACTTACACAAGCACAAATATTATTTTACTAATTTTAATTGTTAACAAAACTATCACTGTTGTAAGTTGTCATTATCCTAAATAACTATTTATTAAGTAATTGTTTGCATATTGTTTTACACTATTTACCCACATGGGGGGGGGGGGCTGCTGCTGACATGAGCATTAGCACTTATAGTTTTTGTATTTCTGCATAATTTATTTTATTAATTTAATATTCCATATAGGAATTTATAGTTCATATAATATGTTACCCGTGTTACTCTTTCCTACATCTTCTGTGTGTACTTCTCTGTCATAACACAGTGTTGGTGTGTGTGTGTGTGTGTGTGTGCGTGTGTGCGTGCGTGCGTGCGTGCGTGCGTGCGTGCGTGTCAGTGCGTGTGTCTTGTGCATCTCTTTTGTACAGGTGCTGGTCATATAATTAGAATATCATCAAAAAGTTGATTTATTTCACTAATTCCATTCAAAAAGTGAAACTTATATATTCAACCCGATCTCATGGCGAACTCGTATTAAATCGCACAAGTTAACCAAGTGGCTAATTCGTACGAGTTCGCACAAGCTGGGTCGTACGAAAAGGTAAGATTTGTTCATGCATCAGGAAACGTGATCCCGCTTTTATTCTACAAACATCGCGAGATTTAACAACCACTTAAACGAGTCACGCTGTGGTGAGTATTCGGTCAAGGTGTCCTGTTTAATGTACACGTTAAATGTTTTTTTATCAATCCGTTTGTCTTCAATCGCTTTATTAAAGCTGTCAGTTCTGCTTATGCTTAGTGAAGCGTTCGTTTTGCTAGCGTCAGTTTTTCTTTCGTTCAAGTGATTCTTTGATCACTTAACGTATAATAACTTTAGGTTTAAGAATAAGTAAATGTGATATTTGTTGTTAAAAGATAATAAGTACTGCACTCACCATGCTTTTATAAAAGTCATCACGACGTTTACCATGTAATTCATGCGTATTAAAAGCCCTGTTATCACATCACTAACCATGATTTTACCACAGTGACTGTAGTTTACTGTGATATATGTAGTTGAAGCACAATAACCTGTGATATATGTAGTTGAAGCACAATAACCTGTGATATATGTAGTTGAAGCACAATAACCTGTGATATATGTAGTTGAAGCACAATAACCTGTGATATATGTAGTTGAAGCACAATAACCTGTGATATATGTAGTTGAAGCACAATAACCTGTGATATATGTAGTTGAAACACAATAACCTGTGATATATGTAGTTGAAGCACAATAACCTGTGATATATGTAGTTGAAGCACAATAACCTGTGATATATGTAGTTGAAGCACAATAACCTGTGGTATATGTGGTTAAAACATAGTAAATGCAGCGCTTACCATGTTTTTACCACAAGAGCTGCAGTTTATACTTGTTGTAAAAGCTGTTATTTTACTGCAAGGCTGTTTAACATTGTTAAATAAACTACACCACTTTGTTAACGTTCGGTGCTTTAAAAAAAATAATTTTAGTGATACACAACATGACGCAGATAGGACAGCACGTCAGTTACACACATGAATATATGCATAGCATTGTGGGATATAAACGAAATGGTATAGCTGTCACAAAGGAGAAAATTATTTTAGAAAATTCCATGTGGTCCTTCTTGACTGAGTATCTTTGCTGTTGCTTCTCCTTTTGACTTTTACACTTCTGCCAAAATGAGCCCAATGTAGGTTTGCAAGTCAGTCATATGAAAGTTTTTCCAACTGTCACCATAGACCCTCATTCCCTCTAAGTTTGTCATTTTCTATTGATGGTGTAATGAAAAGCTCAAATGCTGATTTTATATCTTGGACATGGCTGACAGTATATCTGATGGGTCCTGGAACCAGTTTGATAACATTAGCAGCACTTAGTCTACCCTGTTGTTCAAGTGGGGAGCAGGACCGTAAGAACTTTAGGTTGTCAACAGGTGGTTCAGAGACAACAGGAGGATCAACACTAGAGTCTCATTTTCATCTGAGGATGATGCCACATAATCAGGATCCTCCTCAACATTATCATCTATCTCAGACACATTCTCCTCTGTGTCACTTTCACTGTCAAAAAACTGTGACAAAACCTCATTGACAGAAAACCTTTGCTTAGAGGCCATTTAAATGGAGAGAGAATAAAGAGAGAGTCCACAGATCACAGAGAGAAAGAAAAGAGACTTCTGTGCAAGCTTTTATATGTTTCCTTCTTCCCTGTAAATCCCAAGAATTATGTTTCCCCCTCACCTATGACACGGAAAATATCCAAGATCTTGTGAGAATTAGGATTCCTCCTACACCCATGTCATGTGGACTATCAGTGGTTCTTGCAATACTACAGGTATTATTATGTTAGATTTTTATTATACTGAAAATATAAAATTATAGGGAATATTATAAAATAATGGCATGTTATAGTGACCTCAATATCACCCAAAACCAATGAGTGTGAAATTTTCAAATGTCTTATGTTTAATAGCTAAAAGATTCTGGGGTTAAATTGACCCAAAGGAACACTGACGCTACAAAATGTGTAGAAGAAATTGAAAAAAATCACATTATGTTAATTTTGTGTTTACTGAGTTGTCCCCATTAAATAAAGAAAAGTCATTAAATCTGAAGGAAAATAACTGATGTCAATCATGTATTTCTAGACGTTAAACATTGAATGAAGTCAAATTAACTTCTGGGATAATAGGAGAGTTAAATGAGTTTAATTGAAGTCCTGTTCTCTGAGTTACAGTCACAAAGTTTCTATAAATCATTGCAACACCACCTCGACTAAAAGGACGTAGCTCGTGTATATAACAGTAGTTTGGTGGTGTAAACTCATTTAGACCGAAAGTTTCAGTAAGACCAGGAGCCAGTGCAGAGAGATGAGCAGAGGTGTGACATGTGCTCTCTTGGGCTCATTGAAGACCAGGCGTGCAGCAGCATTCTGGATCATTTGCAGAGGTTTGAAGGCACAAGCTGGGAGACCGGCCAGAAGAGCATTACAATAATCCAGTCTAGAAATGACAAGTGCCTGGACGAGAAGCTGTGTTGCATGTTCTGTTAAGAACGGTCTGATCTTTCTAATGTTGTACAATGCAAACCTGCATGACCGAGTTGTTTTAGTAACGTGATCCTTAAAAGTCAGCTGATTATCCATGAATACCCCAAGATTCCTGACTGAAGTCGATGGGGTTATCTTTGATGGACCAAGCTGGATGGTAAGCTGGTGCTGTTCTGACGGAGTGGCAGGAAGGACGAGAAGCTCAGTCTTGGCCAGGTTGAGTTGTAAGTGATGATCTTTCATCCAAGAAGAGATGTCAGCCAGGCAGTCTGAGACTCGTGTGGCTACCGTGGAATCGTCTGGATGAAACGAGAGGTGAAGTTGAGTGTCATCAGCATAACAATGGTAGGAGAATCCATGTGCTTGTATGATGGAACCCAGTGATGTGGTGTATATGGAGAAGAGCAGAGGCCCAAGAACCGATCCTTGTGGGACCCCGGTGACTAGTTGGTGTGATTTGGACACTTCACCTCCCCAAGCTACCTTGAAGGACCTATCTGTGAGGTAGGATTTAAACCAGGAGAGTGAAGTTCCAGTGATGCCCAGTGAAGAGAGGGCGGACAGAAGAATGTGATGGTTAACCGTGTCGAAGGCTGCAGAAAGGTCTAAAAAAATGAGAACAGATGATTTGGACTCAGCTCTTGCCCTCCTTAGGGCTTCTGTAACTGTTAGTAGGGCAGTTTCAGTTGAGTGACCGCTCTTAAAGCCTGACTGGTTGGTGTCCAGCCTGTTGTTTTGGGTGAGGAAGGTAGACACCTGATTGAAAACAACCCGTTCAAGTGCTTTTGCTATGAACGGAAGGAGAGAAATGGGTCTATAATTCTCCAGTATGGAAGTGTCATGTGTGGGTTTCTTAAGCAGCGGGGTTACCCGGGCCTGCTTGAATGCAGTGGGGAAAATTCCTGTATTAAGAGATGTGTTAATGATATGAGTGAGTGATGGTAGGAGTGTGGGTGAGATGGCTTGTAGTAGATGTGAGGGGATGGGGTCTAACGGGCAGGTGGTTGGGTGAGTAGAGAGCAGAAGTTTAGAGACCTCATCCTCTTTAAGAGAAGAGAAAGAGAAGAGAAGATGGTCTGCTGTGTGTATGTGCGGTGTGAGATCATGGATGGGTGAAGCTGAAAATTGACTGCTGATGGACCTAGTTTTGTCTGTGAAGTAGCTGGCATAGTCATCAGCCGTTAGGGAGTTAGACGGAGGTGGTGGAGGGGGACAGAGGAGAGTTTTAAAAGTTTTGAAAAGCTTGTGGGAGTCTGAGGCGCTGCTAATAGTATTAGACCAGTAATTATTGTTATGAGGACATTGGAAGTTACAGTGTCTAATGCAGCATGATTGTAAACAGTTATAAGTCTCATATGCTTACACGTAATGTCTTATATGCATACAATGTGCATTTGTAATAAACACAAACAACACTCTACTTTTGTGTTCTGTAGAAGAAAGTAAGTCTTGCATGTTTAAAATTACAAGAAGGTGAGTAAATGATTTTCATTTTGCGGTGAACTATCCTTTTAAACAAAATTGTTTACAACATTATAAGGCAGAATAAGCATGTGCAGAGGAAAGCTTTTTAAGTGTTCATATGTCCACCTGTGCAGTGTAGAATACATGGCTCGGTGTGCATCAGGACAGGTTGGTCCAAGTATGTTTTGCCAAACTACTACTGTGTTCATGTATACAGTCCCCCAACAAGCGAACTCAACTACTGGTTCATTGTTCATTATTTTGTCATTCAATGCAGCATCTGTCAAGCTTGTGAATCAAAACAGAGAAAATAATCTGTGAAAGACAAACATATGCAAAAAAATAGTGGCTTATATTAGCAACATCTGAAAAAAATACAGATTTTTCCCTCATAGTGGATATTTGTCAATGGCTATTCAAATGCTGAAAATCCTAGAATTAACATAGGATCAACAATGAAATAATATATACTCCAAAATATTAAACAGAATATGAGAATATAATTTTCTCTCAAATGTTACGTATATTTGTAACACTTTACAATAAGGTTGTATTTGTTTACAGTTAGTTAACACATTAGATAGCAATATTAACTAACAATGATTAATTACAGCATTTATTAATCTTAGTTCATGTTAATTTTAGCATTTAGTAATACATTTTTAAATAAAAAGTTGCTGTTAGCATTAGTTAATGCACCATGAACTAACATGAATAAATGTATTGACATTAAGTAACATGACAAATGTGACAAATATGTTTAACATCATGAATACAATATAGATTTTTCATCGATTGGTTAACATCTTAAATTCACAAGCGTTTGAACAGTTTTTTGTTGTTGTTTTTCCTCCAAATCAGCAGATACAATCACAATAAAAACAAAATTTAAACTGTGATCCAAAATTAATTAACAAATTACATCTGGAACAATAAACATGCAAATAAACTTAAGTCAGATCTGTGACAGAACGTCACAAACTCACAAAAAATGAAAACATCCAGAAAATAAACAAAACTCATCACACGGACTCTATACACCTAACATACTTTTATTAAAGTAAACAATGTTTCAACACAAAAATGTTTTCATCAGATCTGTTGCCAAATCTGTGACTTTATAAAGTGATACACAACTATATACACAACTGACATTAATTATTCAAACATTGACACAGATATTTATCACATGTGTTCATTATATATACTGATATAATGTATAGAGTCTTACACACACATCTATATATTGTCTACATTTAACATAAAGAGAATGCTCTCATGAGTTTATATTTCCTAATTTTTTACTCTTAAATCAGAAGATTTACAATCACAAGATCCTGTTGTTCATGTTTATTCTGTTCTCTGTCTATTATTCTCCAATCCCTTTATTATCAGATCAGATATTTATCAGATCTCATGAGAGATCACTACAGATGATGAGTGGAACAGAGGAATCCAAATTAAAAAAAGGATATAGTTTCTCAGTAAAAGATTGATCAGTAAAAGAGTAAATATGACACATGGACTTCACATCATAAAATGAGACTCGACGCTTCTCATAATCCACAAACACACCGATCCTCTCAGGATTCACACTCAGAGAAAGACGATCATGATACTCACAAGCCCAATAAACCCCATATTCCAAACCCACAGTCCAGTATCCATACTGAGAAATCCGACTGAACCCCCCCTTCCTCTTAGCAGATTCTGTGCTTACACCCACAAACCACCTGTTTAACCCCTTCACCTTCACCTCATAATAAAAACATCCCGAAGAGAATCCTTCATTTCCAACAACACAGATACGTTTATTAAACTTGTTATTTTGTCCTTTATATTCATTCTTCACTCTTGCATGATGTTTCTCATATTTCACTTGTTTCCCGTCACGAGACACAATGAGACATGGATGAGCTGAATCAGGATCCAGAGTCACATTCACTGTTAAAATATGAAGAATTCTGTTTTACACAAATGTTGTCGTCATGATGAGAATATTAATAGTTTTCTGGACCTTTCTAGAAAAGTCCAAAGGCACTTTACAGATCAATAAACAAACATAAACACACTGAACATGAACTGATATATAACAAAACATCAAACTAACTGTTATGTTTTGAGCCAATGGCAAAAGAACATGAGGTTTGCGCATTTGCGCACTCGTGTGGTGAATTCAAGTATTGCAATGGCGCAGTAAAGAAGTTTTTCTTACGCGATTCAAGGGACCTCGTGTGCAATGTTAAAGTGCAAACATTAAAGAGTGAAAGTATCCCTGTCTATTTCAGAAGTTTCCTGCTATGGCTGGAGGGAACGCCAAGGCCTAACCTAACGTGAGTAATGGCAACCAGAGGTGTAAAAGTACTCAAAAATGTTACTCAAGTGACAGTACAAATACTGAGTGAAAATTTTACTCAAGTAAAAGTACAAGCATTTGGCCAGAAATATACTCGAGTAAAAGTAAAAAAGTACCACATTAAAATTGTACTTGAGTATTAAAAAAGTAAAAGTAAATGTAACAATAATAAAAACTAGTTTTTGAGGTAATTGGGGTGCATTCTCTGTAAAACAAAAAGAAAAAAACAAATAAATATAGACCAAAAACATGTATTTTATTGGTATGCAATATAAATGTAACTTAATTGCACTCTCTGATTAAAGCATTAATAAAAACGTCCAACTGCACATTTTATAATGTTAAAAACATGTTGATTTTAGAGATGCAATATAATTTATTGACTATCAATCATGAATTTATATTTCTTATTGACAAAATACACAGAACTGTAAGGCTGGTATGACAGAGTGTATTGATTCAGTAAAGTTAGTGATTTGTAAGGATTTAGTTGCATTAGTTTTGCACCAAATACAATGTGATTTTAGGTAAGCCAGATCTTGTTGCAGAAACACATTTTCCCACTTGGGCGAGCAATTCACGAATATATTTTCTTGCGCATGAATTCAACCACTATGAGATCGCAGGACAATAATGATGATTCAAAGCAATACAGCTAACGTTATTGGACGTCGAAGTTGCCGAAGCAAAACCCTCAACAACTGTTACAGATTGCACACCGTTACCGTAGTAAATAATTTCCAGACAATTATGCATTCCTAACATTTCATAACAAGGCTAATATCGGCAATCGCATGCAATAGCGAACATAGGCCTACATACACAGACACACGAAACATACACAGATACACGGCTTGCCAGTCAAGGTCAAAATATGCGCAAAAAAAAGTAAATTAAAAAAATCTCAATATACTTTTTTAATTTCACTGAATGTTAAAACAAATCTCATTGGCTGAATAAAAACATTTGAATTAAACTGGGTATCAGCGCAATTCAGTTGGTTCATTAGTAGTAAGGGGAGATAGAGGAAAAAGTACTTTTTTTTCTTTAAAAATGTAATTAAGTAAAAGTACAAGTATTCATTTTTAATTGTACTCAAGCAAAGTACAAATCCCCAAAAATAATACTTAAGTACAGTAATCAAGTAAAATTACTCAAGTACTTTACACCTCTTATGGCAACAGAGGCATTATTCAAATGAAACGAAGTAAGGCATGGAAAACTAAATGAAAATGGCTGCATGTGTCGGACGAATGGATGCTTTTGACAGTAGCCTACACTCTTAAAAATAAAGGTGCTTCAAAAGGTTCTTTGATGCCATAGAAGAACCTTTTGGTTCTATAAAGAACCTTTAACATCTGAAGAACCTTTCTGTTTTACAAAAGGTTCTTTGAGATTAAAAAAGGTTCTTCAGATTATAAAAAAGTAAGAAAGAGATGGTTCTTTAAAGAACCTTAGGCTGAATGGTAGATTGGAATGGAAGATTGGCCAACGTATGTGGAGAGAGTTGAAGAGTATTGTTTAGCCAATGGCATCGAGGACAGCAGAAAAGTAGCCATTCTCTTGAGTGTAATGGGTACGAAAACATACAACCTCTTGCGCAGCTTAACTGCACCAATAAAATCCGCGGAAAAGACATTTAAGGAAATTGTTGATGTACTGCAAACGCATTTAAATCCAAAGCCCTTGGTAATTGCGGAGCGTTTTTGCTTTCACAAGCGTAATCAACAAAAGACAGAATCAATATCGGAGTATATTACTGAGCTTCGGAGGCTCGCGGAACACTGCCAATTTGGCGAAGGGTTGTCAGAAGCGCAAAGAAGAGATAAGCTTGTCTGCGGTCTGCACAGCGAGAGCACTCAAAAGAGGCTTCCTACAGAGAGAGAGAGAGAGAGAGAGAGAGCTGACGCTTGTGCGAGCATTGGAAATCGCCATATCTATGGAAACGGCAGCTAAAGATGCACTGGATCTGCAAAGGAAAGCACCAGCTGACTGCCACATCAATAGATTTGCAACAAAGCGTAGTGAAAAAAGTCCAGCATGTTACTGTTGTGGTAAAGAGTCACATGATTCAGCGGACTGCTGGTTTAAAGAGAAAGAGTGTAGACAATGTCGAAAAAAGGGACACATACAGAACATGTGCAAAGCCAGACCAACCGAGAAAAAGAGGAAACCATTTGCAAAAAAAAAGAAATACCAATGTAAATGAACTGAATGAATCAGATTCAGAAAGCTCGGATGCTGCAGGCATGTCATTTATTGAGCTGCACTCTCTTAAAGAGACAGACTGCAAAATTATCTGGGTTTCTCCAGTCATTGAAGAGGTGAAAATAAAGATTGAACTCGACACGGGATCAGCACTGTCAATAATATCACACAAGGATTACAAAACATTCTTTGACAAGGTCAAACTGAAACGCATGTCAGTGATGCTTAAAACGTACACTGGTGAGAAAATTGCACCAATGGGAAAACTCAAAGTTAGAGTGAAATATGAAAACAAATACCATATTGGATCTTTATGTGCTTAAAAAGGGTGGAGTACCCTTATTCGGATTATGAATGGCTGAGGAGCATTCGGCTAAATTGGCAGTCTATAAAGACCATAGAACTTAACCCCGAAAATGTTTCATGCTTGGTGCAGGACAAATTGGAGCGTGTCTTAGCACATTACCCACAAGTTTTTGAGGAAGGCATTGGAACGCTGAAGCATATGAAAGCAAAGCTTACGATTAAAAGTGATGTGCAACCACAATTTCACAAGGCACGGCCTGTACCATATTCACTACGCCCAAAGTATCTGTGGTGACTTCAAGGTCACTATTAACCCCGTAGTGCAGGTGGACCAGTATCCGTTTCCTCGTATAGAGGACATTTGTTTGCTTTTTTCAAAAATCGATCTGGCCCAGGCATACTTACAAATGGAATACTCTTTGAAGAAGTACCTTACAATAAACACGCACAGGGGACTCAACCGACTTGTCTTCAGGGTCTCATTAGCTCCTGCGGTGTGGCAAAGAGCCATGTATCAAGTGCTGCAAGGTGATCCAGGCACGCAGTGCTATTTAGATGATATTATTGTCACGGGCCATGATGATGAGTCTCATTTGGCAAATCTGGATGCTGTGTGTCTCGGCTGGAGTAACGGATCCCAAACGAGGTTCAAGGACAAACACTATGTTTAATAACAGATCAGGTAAACAAAACACGGGTAGCAAACATAAAATGACAATACAATAACCGACACAGAACAAAGGAACAGGCAAGGTACATATAGTGTCCAGGTAATGAGGGTGATGGCTGACAGGTGTGGTGATGACAAACGAGGGACAGGTGCGGGAGCGTGGAGGATGCTGGGAAGTGTAGTCCATGGGGGAAACTCGGGAGAAACAGGCAAGGAGACAAACAAGACTGTGACACTGTGCTTGCAAGGCTTACTCAGTATGGGTTGAGAGTGAATAAAAGTAAGTGTGAATTTTTGAAAGATTCAATTGAATACTGTGGACATCAAATTGACAAGGACGGCCTGCACAAATCGGCAGATAAAGTGAATGCAGTTCTGAAGGAGCCAAGGCCCGAAAATGTGAGCCATCGACTGTATGCGTTACTGCAACAGGAACGCAAATGGCTTTGGTCCAAAGAATGTGACAAGGCTTTCGAAACAACTAAACAACTGATCACATCAGAAACTGTTAACGCACTATGATCCAAGTCTTCCTCTACGCCTAGCGTGCAATGCTTCGCCGTACAGTATTGGTGCGGTATTGTCTCATAAAATGTCTGACGGATTTGAGAGGCCGATTGCAATCGCATCTAGATCATTGACTGTTGGCGAACGCAAATATGCTCAAATTGACAGGGAAGGCTTAAATCTGGTGTGGGGAGTGAAGAAGTTCAACCAGTATTTGCATGGGAAAACATTTTACATTGGTCACTGATCACAAACCGTTAGTTGCTATTTTCAACCCTTGCAAAAGTGTTCCAGTACTGGCTGCAGCACGACTACTGCGTTGGGCATTATTCCTTGGTGCTCATGATTATGAAATCGAATTCATGGGTACAAAGTACCATGGCAATGCGGATGGACTGTCACGTCTCCCTCAGGAGTGCCCGCATGCGGACGAATATGAGGCGGACATGTTTCACATCACCCAAATGGAACCCTTACCCGTCACCAGTACTCAAATTCAGAGGGAGACAAGTCGTGACCCCATACTGGCCAAAGTGTTTGATCTGACCATGAAAGGATGGCTGGTTAGAAGTGATCCACAGCTTTCTGATTACTCACATCGCCACAAGCAGCTTTCAGTCACACAAGGATGTATCATGTGGGGTACCCGAGTGGTGGTGTCGCCTAAGCTACAAGCTACAGTCCTTGCTGCACTACATAATGGACATTTAGGTGTTGTTAAAATGAAGAGCCTGGCTAGAAGCGATGTCTGGTGGCCGGGACTTGATCGGCAAATCGAGGATTTAGCTAAAACATGCTCTGTGTGTCAACACACTCAGCGTCAACCTCAGGTGGCCCCTCTGCACGCCTGGGAATGGCCCACTAGTCCCTGGCAACGTGTGCACATTGACTATGCTGGATTCTTTCTTGACAAAATGTTTCTTGTCTTAGTGGACGCATATTCCAAATGGCCAGAAGTATTTCTAGTCAAGCATGCTATGTCTCAAAAGACTGTTGACCTTCTCCGCACGTTGTTCTCTCGTAGTCTCGTCTCTCGTTCTCTCGTACTGACATCAGAGGAATTTCGGTCGTTCATGTTCAAGTAAATGGCATTAAGCAGACCACATATGTTCCTTACCATCCAGCAATGAATGGCCTTGCTGAACGCTTTATTCAGTCCTTTAAGCAGTCTCTAAAAGCCATGGATTGAGAGAGAGTGCCGCTTCAAGAAAAGATGGCAAATTTCCTCTTGGCCTATAGAAACTCTGCTCACGCAACCATGGGTCAGTCTCCAGCCACACTGTTTATGGGAAGAAGTCTTCGTTCACATTTAGACTTACTTAAACCTGACTTGCGTCACTATGTGCAAATTAAGCAGTGTACTCAAAATTTTGAGGTTGGTCAAAATGTGCTTGCTAGAGACTTTCGGCCATCACCCAAAAATTGGCAACCTGGTACGATACTTTCTAAAACTGGACCTCTCACCTACACTGTTGAAGTTGGTAACAATATGGTTTGGCGCAGAAATGTCGATCAGCTTTTGGATGCTGCACCCACTCAGGTGGATGTTTCCCACAACGCTGCAGATACCACCAGAGCATCCTCCGCCAACCACTGAGGTGCCGGGACCCGAAGTCAGTGAAACATGCAGGTCTCTTCCTCAAAGTTCTGAGTCTGAGGTGAAACGTTATCCTGAGCGTGTTCGCAAACCACCTCAGAGACTGGACTTGTAGATATTGGTGTATGCATATTCATGTACACTCTAAATAAAAAAAACTGTTATATTTGTTGTTATGATGGTAAAGTGTTCATTGTGTTGTTTGTGCACATATTGGTATGAGGTTTGCGCATTTGCGCACTCGTGTGGTGTATTCAAGTATTGCAATGGGGCAGTAAAGAAGTGTGTACAAAAGAGAACTCTTTTTGTCTCATGTGTGTTTATAAAGTGGCTCTGAAAAAGATTCATGAAGCTTCTGAAACCAGAACTTGTTTTGTGTTTGTATCTATTGTCAGCTATGAGTGACTTTGTTTTATTTTTATATATATTGATGATTATTTATTTGAATTGAAACTGAATTATACTCTGTTAAATGATGTTTGAATCTGTCTGATGAAATATATTGATTTCTTGATCTGTTTTTAATTCTTCAGAAATGGTTATTTCCAGTAGACTGGCTGGTGTGAGACTCTGTGTGACATCAGATCACTAATGAATGAATAACTAAGAATAAGAGAATTTATAAATAATCAAAAGTCTAAATTATGATTCGCAATTTATTGGAAATTTTGTCACATTATAACTGGAGTCAGATTAACTAAAAATAAAAAATGAATTTTTGAATTTTGTTACAAGTGGCAAACACGCTGCACACACAAATGCACGCATGCACACGTCTGTTACGTCCCTCCCCAATGATTTGTCTAAAGGTGTGAAAAACGGATAAACATTAAAGGAAAAACAGGTTCATAATGCTCACATGCTTTAAATGCACCTCCATTGTGCCAGTGCCAAAACACTCCAGCCCAAAGTGCCTCAACGACTACCGCCCTGTAGCACTGACACCCATTGTCATGAAGTGCTTTGAGCGGCTGGTCCTGGCACACCTGAAGGACTTTCTACCATCCACATTGGACCCACACCAGTTTGCCTACCGCAGCAATAGGAGCACAGAAGATGCAGTTTCCATGGCACTGCACTCTGTGCTCACACATCTGGACAATAAGAACACTTATGCACGTATGTTGTTTGTTGACTTCAGCTCAGCATTCAACACTATCATCCCATCCAAGTTAATATCCAAACTTGAAGACCTGGGCATTAACACCTCCCTATGCAATTGGATTATGGACTTTCTGACCAACAGACCACAGCAGGTGAGATCAGGCTCCATCTGCTCCACCACTATCACACTCAACACTGGTGTACCACAGGGCTGTGTGCTAAGCCCCTTCCTCTACTCCCTCTTCACCTCCGACTGCAAGCCTGTGAACGGATCTAACTCCATCATCAAGTTTGCGGACGACACTACGGTGATTGGTCTCATCAGCAACAACGATGAGACGGCCTACAGGGAGGAGATCCAGCACCTAGCCACATGGTGCAACAGCAATAACCTGCTCCTTAACACCTCCAAGACAAAGGAGCTCATTGTGGACTTCAGGAAAGAGTCAAGAGGCACACATGACACCATCCACATCAATGGGATGGCTGTTGAACGTGTCTCCAGTTTCAAGTTCCTGGGGATCCACATCTCGGAAGACCTGTCCTGGACTACCAACACCTCCAGCCTGGTCAAGAAGGCTCACCAGCGCCTCTTCTTCCTGAGGACACTAAAGAAGAATCGGCTGTCCTCGGCTATCCTGGTGAACTTCTTTTGCTGTGCAATAGAAAGCATCCTGACCAACTGTGTCACAGTCTGACATGGGAGCTGCTCTGTTGCAGAGCGCAAGGCACTGCAGCGGGTGGTGAAAACCGCCCAGCGCATCACAGGGACTCCACTTCCATCCATGGAGGACATCCAGAGGAAACGCTGTCTGCGTCGAGCTTGCAGCATTCTTAAGGACTCCTCTCATCCCGCTCACAGACTGTTTTCTCTCCTGCCCTCCGGCAGGCGTTTCAGGTGCCTCCGGACCAGGACTAGCAGACTAAAGAACAGCTTTTTTCCCAGAGCTGTCTCTTTATTGAACTCTGCCCCTCACTGATCCCACTGCCCCCATATACTACTACACTCTTCTCTCCCCCCTCATTGCACACCTGTCTTCACTTGTTATTTGCACTAATGGACTATCTATACATAACATTTATGTTCATTTGCACTACCAGACTGCTCATTTGCACTGCCAACTGTTCATTTACAGTACCGACTGTTTACTATGCATCTTGCACTCCTACACTTTAAACTAAATATGCAATAACTTCTTCCACTGCACTGTTACTTAGATAGCTTCTGTCCATAATTTATTTGCACTACTCTATATCCATCGCACTGCTGCTCACCATAGCCTAACTTATTGTATACATCCACCTGTAAATTTCTGTTTATAGTAATAGCATCTGTACATTATGTTCATAATACATATCCATCTGTAAATCTCTGTTTATAGTAATAGCCATCTGTATATTATGTTCATAGTATATATCCATCTGTAAATCTCTGTTTATAGTAAGAGACATCTGTATATTATGTTCATAGTATATATCCATCTGTAAATCTCTGTCTATAGTAATAGACATCTGTATATTATGTTCATAGTATATATCCATCTGTTAATTTCTGTCTATAGTTAGAGACATCTGTAAATCATGGTCATAGTACATTTCCATCTGTAAATTACTTCTGTAATATTTATTTATGTAATTTATGCAACCGCTGTATATCCTGCACTTGCTGCTATTGCACTTCTGGTTAGACCTAAACTGCATTTCGTTGCCTTGTACTTGTACATGTGTAATGACAATAAAGTTGAATCTAATCTAAATAATGTATAGATCTAAAGCTGTATAGATCTTATAAACTGACTCAAGTCAAACAGACAGAACTATTAAATGGATGCAGTTGTCATCAGTTCATATTCCTGGGATTTGACAATTTTATAATCGAATATTTAGATTACAATCCTATAGACAGTTACAAGTGCTAATGTATATCTTATAGAAGATATGAAATAATACAATGTGATTAATGCTATATTATAATTTTCCTTTCAATATCTTTTCCTTATTCAGTACTGTATGTATTTTCTTGTGTCTTTTTTCTTTTTAAATGTAAAACTGTGAAAAATGCTTTAGAAATGCATTTGAATTATACTGATGTTTTGTTTTCTTCCTGTAATCCCACAAAAGGTTCGGCACAGTGATGTTTGGGTTATGGGATGGGATGAGAACATTGTTATTGTCGTTATTTACATATAAGATATGAAACATTTGACAGGATTATCTGGTTAGTTATCAAAGTAACCCTGCGTCTCTATCAGATAGTGAATCAGTGTATCACAAGTTCAGATGCAGGTAAAGATCCTATAACTCACTTCACATTGAGGTAAAGATCCTATAACTCACTTCACATTGAGGTAAAGATCCTATAACTCACTTCTCATTGAGGTAAAGATCCTATAACTCACTTCTCATTGAGGTAAAGATCCTATAACTCACTTCACATTGAGGTAAAGATCCTATAACTCACTTCACATTGAGGTAAATATCCTATAACTCACTTCACATTGAGGTAAAGATCCTATAACTCACTTCACATTGAGGTTAAGATCCTATAACTCACTTCACATTGAGGTAAAGATCCTATAACTCACTTCACATTGAGGTAAAGATCCTATAACTCACTTCACATTGAGGTAAAGATCCTATAACTCACTTCACATTGAGGTAAATATCCTATAACTCACTTCACATTGAGGTTAAGATCCTATAACTCACATCACATTGAGGTAAAGATCCTATAACTCACTTCACATTGAGGTAAAGATCCTATAACTCACTTCACATTGAGGTTAAGATCCTATAACTCACTTCACATTGAGGTTAAGATCCTATAACTCACTTCACATTGAGGTAAAGATCCTATAACTCACTTCACATTGAGGTAAAGATCCTATAACTCACTTCACATTGAGGTTAAGATCCTATAACTCACATCACATTGAGGTAAAGATCCTATAACTCACATCACATTGAGGTAAAGATCCTATAACTCACATCACATTGAGGTAAAGATCCTATAACTCACTTCACATTGAGGTAAAGATCCTATAACTCACTTCACATTGAGGTTAAGATCCTATAACTCACATCACATTGAGGTAAAGATCCTATAACTCACTTCACATTGAGGTAAATATCCTATAACTCACTTCACATTGAGGTTAAGATCCTATAACTCACATCACATTGAGGTAAAGATCCTATAACTCACTTCACATTGAGGTAAAGATCCTATAACTCACTTCACATTGAGGTTAAGATCCTATAACTCACTTCACATTGAGGTTAAGATCCTATAACTCACTTCACATTGAGGTAAAGATCCTATAACTCACTTCACATTGAGGTAAAGATCCTATAACTCACTTCACATTGAGGTAAAGATCCTATAACTCACTTCACATTGAGGTTAAGATCCTATAACTCACATCACATTGAGGTAAAGATCCTATAACTCACATCACATTGAGGTTAAGATCCTATAACTCACTTCACATTGAGGTAAAGATCCTATAACTCACTTCACATTGAGGTAAAGATCCTATAACTCACATCACATTGAGGTAAAGATCCTATAACTCACTTCACATTGAGGTTAAGATCCTATAACTCACTTCACATTGAGGTAAAGATCCTATAACTCACTTCACATTGAGGTTAAGATCCTATAACTCACTTCACATTGAGGTAAATATCCTATAACTCACTTCACATTGAGGTAAAGATCCTATAACTCACTTCACATTGAGGTAAAGATCCTATAACTCACTTCACATTGAGGTTAAGATCCTATAACTCACTTCACATTGAGGTAAATATCCTATAACTCACTTCACATTGAGGTAAAGATCCTATAACTCACTTCACATTGAGGTAAAGATCCTATAACTCACTTCACATTGAGGTTAAGATCCTATAACTCACTTCACATTGAGGTAAATATCCTATAACTCACTTCACATTGAGGTAAAGATCCTATAACTCACTTCACATTGAGGTTAAGATCCTATAACTCACATCACATTGAGGTAAAGATCCTATAACTCACATCACATTGAGGTTAAGATCCTATAACTCACTTCACATTGAGGTAAAGATCCTATAACTCACTTCACATTGAGGTTAAGATCCTATAACTCACATCACATTGAAGTAAAGATCCTATAACTCACATCACATTGAGGTTAAGATCCTATAACTCACATCACATTGAGGTTAAGATCCTATAACTCACTTCACATTGAGGTAAAGATCCTATAACTCACTTCACATTGAGGTTAAGATCCTATAACTCACATCACATTGAGGTAAAGATCCTATAACTCACTTCACATTGAGGTAAAGATCCTATAACTCACTTCACATTGAGGTTAAGATCCTATAACTCACATCACATTGAGGTAAAGATCCTATAACTCACATCACATTGAGGTAAAGATCCTATAACTCACTTCACATTGAGGTAAAGATCCTATAACTCACTTCACATTGAGGTTAAGATCCTATAACTCACATCACATTGAGGTAAAGATCCTATAACTCACTTCACATTGAGGTAAATATCCTATAACTCACTTCACATTGAGGTAAAGATCCTATAACTCACTTCACATTGAGGTAAAGATCCTATAACTCACTTCACATTGAGGTAAATATCCTATAACTCACTTCACATTGAGGTAAAGGTCCTATAACTCACTTCACATTGAGGTAAATATCCTATAACTCACTTCACATTGAGGTAAAGGTCCTATAACTCACTTCACATTGAGGTAAAGATCCTATAACTCACTTCACATTGAGGTAAAGATCCTATAACTCACTTCGCATTGAGGTAAATATCCTATAACTCACTTCACATTGAGGTAAAGATCCTATAACTCACTTCGCATTGAGGTAAAGATCCTATAACTCACTTCACATTGAGGTAAAGATCCTATAACTCACTTCTCATTGAGGTAAAGATCCTATAACTCACTTCGCATTGAGGTAAATATCCTATAACTCACTTCACATTGAGGTAAAGATCCTATAACTCACTTCACATTGAGGTAAAGATCCTATAACTCACTTCACATTGAGGTAAAGATCCTATAACTCACTTCACATTGAGGTAAAGATCCTATAACTCACTTCACATTGAGGTAAAGGTCCTATAACTCACTTCACATTGAGGTAAAGGTCCTATAATTCACTTCACATTGAGGTAAAGATCCTATAACTCACTTCACATTGAGGTAAAGATCCTATAACTCACTTCACATTGAGGTAAAGGTCCTATAACTCACTTCACATTGAGGTAAAGATCCTATAACTCACTTCACATTGAGGTAAAGATCCTATAACTCACTTCACATTGAGGTAAAGATCCTATAACTCACTTCACATTGAGGTAAAGATCCTATAACTCACTTCACATTGAGGTAAAGATCCTATAACTCACTTCACATTGAGGTAAAGATCCTATAACTCACTTCACATTGAGGTAAAGGTCCTATAATTCACTTCACATTGAGGTAAAGGTCCTATAACTCACTTCACATTGAGGTAAAGGTCCTATAACTCACTTCACATTGAGGTAAAGATCCTATAACTCACTTCACATTGAGGTAAAGGTCCTATAACTCACTTCACATTGAGGTAAAGGTCCTATAATTCACTTCACATTGAGGTAAAGGTCCTATAATTCACTTCACATTGAGGTAAAGATCCTATAACTCACTTCACATTGAGGTAAAGGTCCTATAATTCACTTCACATTGAGGTAAAGATGATCACATATATTCACCTGTAATAGCTGTAGATCTAAAACACTTTAATCATGTGATCAAACTTTCTCTTACCTGCATGTTCTCTTAACAGTGAAGTCACTATAAACACACAGACAATATAAAGTTATACAGAGGCAAAAAATCACAATAAAATGTTTAATAATGCATAATTTAATAGACATTTAAATCTCATTCACCACTTTCTACATTCCTCCGTAGTTGCTCACGCTCTGAAGAAAATTTAAAATAAAGAAAAACTGAATTAAATAGATAATTAAATAATTATATTGAAAAAAATTAATACAAAAGAAACAAGTATAAACGTAAACATTTAAATAAGATGTAATATTTTTAATCATTAAAAATTCAGCTGACCAAACAATTTATCATTCACTTAAAAAGCCAAGAGATAACATCACCCTCATTTATTCTCTGGTCTTCATTCTGTATTCTCTGGTCCTCTGTCTGTAGTCTCTGGTTCTCTGTCTTTATTCTCTGGTCCTCTGTCTGTAGTCTCTGGTTCTCTCTCTTTATTCTCTGGTCCTCTGTCTCTATTCTCTGGTTCTCTGTCTGTAGTCTCTGGTTCTCTGTCTTTTTTCTCTGGTCCTCTGTCTCTATTCTCTGGTTCTCTGTCTCTATTCTCTTGTTCTCTGTCTTTATTCTCTGGTTCTCTGTCTCTATTCTCTTGTTCTCTGTCTTTATTCTCTGGTCCTCTGTCTCTATTCTCTTGTTCTCTGTCTGTAGTCCCTGGTTCTCTGTCTGTAGTCTCTGGTCCTCTGTCTCTATTCTCTGGTTCTCTGTCTGTAGTCTCTGGTTCTCTGTCTTTATTCTCTTGTCCTCTGTCTCTATTCTCTTGTTCTCTGTCTTTATTCTCTGGTCCTCTGTCTTTATTCTCTGGTTCTCTGTCTCTATTCTCTTGTTCTCTGTCTGTAGTCTCTGGTTCTCTGTCTCTATTCTCTGGTTCTCTGTCTGTAGTGTCTGGTTCTCTGTCTGTAGTGTCTGGTTCTCTGTCTCTATTCTCTGGTTCTTTGTCTGTAGTCTCTGGTTCCCTGTCGGAAGTCTCTGGTTCTCCGTCTTTATTGTCTGGTCTTCTGTCTCTATTCTCTGGTTCTCTGTCTGTAGTCTCTGGTTCTCTGTCTCTAGACTCTGGTTCTCTGTCTTTATTGTATGTTCTTCTGTCTCTATTCTCTGGTTCTCTGTTTGTAGTCTCTGGTTCTCTGTCTTTATTGTCCGGTCTTCTGTCTCTAGACTCTGGTTCTCTGTCTTTATTGTCTGTTCTTCTGTCTCTATTCTCTGGTTCTCTGTTTGTAGTCTCTGGTTCTCTGTCTTTATTGTCTGGTCTTCTGTCTCTATTCTCTGGTTCTCTGTATGTAGTCTCTGGTTCTCTCTCTGGTTCTCGCTCTGTAGTTCTGAAGAGAAAACAGCATTGAAATTATATAATTATGACCAGGGCCGTGCACAGGGGGGGTGGCCCGGTGGCTAGAGCCACTGCTCCTCTGCCCTCATCGTCTGAAGTGCCCTTCTCAAGTCTCAACCCCACCTCCACCCAGACCGGTTATCTAGAGCACCGGAAGTTTTCCCGGTGGGCCGCTGCTAAATGTGGGCCGGCCCACTGTTAGAATATAAAGAAATAATAATAATATTTTCTTTTTCCCACTTGTTATAGTTGTGATTTCTGTGCCCTAGCCTAGCAGCGGTAAAAGCGCTCGTCAAATGTCAAAAGGTTGACTAACTTTTGCCAATCAGAGAACTTAAGCCAATCAAACTGAAGAAGGCATTCGTTTCAGCCAATTACATTGAAGAACACAGAACTTCAGCAGGCGGGCGCTAACAGAAACCAAACACGAATTCAGTTATGGGAAGGCATCATCAGGGCAACACAATAAAGGCAACTGTTATACAATAAAGGCTATAAATGGTAAGATTGCAAACTACTTAACTTTTGTGAATTCTGCTGTTGTGAATGAAAACAAATAGTGGTTTGTCACATAATGTAAGATGTGTAACGTGCATAACATGCCTAAAACAACCGATAATAATCAATGCATAAGATATAAGACTGTGTGTGTATATGTTGGTTACAATTTAATAGATTGCAGGACCATTATCACAGGTAATGAAATTACTGTTTTTATTGAATGTACAGTTTTATAAAGCTTAATACATTATTAAGCCCACAAAGTGAATGTTTTCTCTCCTTTATCCTAAATGAGCATTTTTAGAAAAGTCTAGTCATACCTTTTTGGCAGCATTTTAGTAAATTCTACAAACAGTTCAAATACATTAACCTACATTATACTGACATGTTTAGACAGGCTTTTATGTCATTCTAATGTCTGTTTAATGCTTAGACTGCACTGGCCTTTACTGCTGTTGTTTTATTGATCTGTAAGGTCGGTGCCAAAATGTCCTGACCAGAGACATTATTTACTCCTGATCAAAGATCATTATCTGGAGAAAGAGAGATCTCACAGTGAGGAACCCTGGCCAAAAGGGTGCCCCTTCCTGTAAAACAGCATATTCACTCCTGATGAAAGATCATCTTCTCGAGAAAAGACAGAGAACATCTCTCACAACAGTGGGAGATCTGAACCAAATGGATAACTTTGTGAGAAACAATGGATTTCCTCCAGTATGGTGAACTCCCTACAGAGATGGCATCTACACTTCAAACAACTCCTATCAGTGAATCAAGGATCCACAGCCCAACCTGAACCCCCAACTGTTCCTTCTTTCCCCCCTTACTCAGCACAGGACACCCAGAAGATCACCTAAGAACTATACACAAGATCACACATAACACATACACAAAACATACATATGCTTATTTGGTATCATTTGAAAGGTCTCAGTGCGATTGGTGCAATGGTCTCATTTCCTCAGCAGTAGATCAGATCATAACATAGGTTTGAGTATTCTAAGATATTCTGCTCACTGCTGAGGGTGTTTCCCTTCCTCAGGGTCTTCACATGTAAATGCTCATTTGTGGCCTGATCTGATTCAGGACAAGGTCCTTTCCAATGTAAATAATGTCTTCATGTGGAGGAAGGGTATCTTGGTCTGGGTACTTAAGGGAAGCTGACAAAATGTTCAGGGGGGATTCTATCGAGATGAACCCCATAGTGCTGTGTGTTCTTTGGGGGACACATCACTATGCTTTTTCCTTTAATTTGGGGAATCTGTAACCAGATCTCCCGCACGAACTAGAGTGTGTCGTCTCCTGCCAGGTATGCCATGTTGAATTTACTATTTGTTGCTGAATTGATATTGATTGACAATTGATTATTGAATTGAACCTTGAATTATGTTTTCTATACCTGGCTATTAAATTGTAAATAAATTGTTATGGTTGAATCTAATTCCGCATTGTTCTGAACTCATTAACTCTAATATACCTTGTTATATCCTAGTTACCGCAAATCCCCGTTCAGGTTAGTGACAAACTAAAAGCCTGTCTAGGTGGAGCATAGACGCACATCAGCTGAGACTTTTAGAATAAACGGCTAACATCTTGACACTAGTTAAGTGCACTTAGAATGTGGAGGCCACATTTTCCATTCAGAACAGCACGAATGTTGTCTGACCGATCTGAATAGGATGAGTCTCAACCTCAGATTATTGTAATATTGTTCTATCTAAGTTGTACATAGGAAACTATGGCATGATTATACAAAGCTGCCATTGGAGACAGTAAGATTGGTCTACTTATCTCTTCTGGGGTGGTCATGAACCTCTGGTTAAAATAATTGTTACTCTAATTAAGTTCTTACAATCTAAGCCGACCACAAAAGGTACGTTTTAGCGATGAGTTGCAGAGGGCAGCCACCTAAAACACTACTGGTACCTTACCTCTGACAGTGGACAAGCTTGAATGAGTTTGTGATCGTGAACCCACGTATAAACGGCCGGCGTGAGGCTTCTGTGCGACTTGAGAATCAAGATTATTAGGAGTATTAGATTTAGAATAATACAGTAGATTTAACCATGTACCCAAAATTACATAATTTGATAAAGATAAATTTAAAGTATATCAGAAATTCAAATATTATTAAAATGGAGTCAGATAAAAAGAGGTAATTTAATGAAAGATGAATTTCATTTAAATGATTGTTCCATTAAACAAAGGAAAGACAAGAACACGTGTGAAACCTTCGCCACGCCTCTGGATACCGTCATTGGACCAGCGAGTGGTCCCTTACACCTACATTATACTGACATGTTAGACAGGCTTTTATGTCATTCTAATGTCTGTTTAATGCTTAGACTGCACTGGCCTTTACTGCTATTGTTTTATTGGCTTTGCATTGTGTCTTTATAAGGTCCTCCTAAGAAACATTTGTTTCTAAATTGTGGTGTTATAGAATGGTTTGTGCATCAAGCTTGTGTGTTATGTTGCGAGCCCGGTGTTGTGGGCCATTCCTGGTGAAAAAGTCCAAAAATCCAGCGCGCCCCTGGTTTCAGATGTTCATCCCATTACAGCATGTCAAAACCATTGAATCAATGTTAAATGATCAACAATCTATTGTCAATGCATCAATATCAAATAATGTTTTTAAAAAATTGAAATTTAAACAAATTACCATTATTGTGAAAATGTAATATACTATAAATGTTTTAAAAGAGTTACTTTAGCATAGTACAACATAAAATATACATTTCCATATTTACTGAGTGCTATAGTGTGATAAGAAAGACATTTCTAAGAGCGTATGCTAGCCTTCTCCTGCACCAACCCTTTTAGTGCCCTTTTTTTTGTTTCGGCCCCTGCACCTCAAAATGTCTGTGCACGGCCCTGATTATGACTTAACTACAGGAATAACATTTAAAAAAACTTTTTATAGATTTGCTCTCATGTGATGATGGTCTTTGTAGATTGTCCTGTATTGATCCTGTATATTGTGTCTTCAGTCTAGTTTCCAGCACAGATCATAAAACTGCTGTGACTGATTTACATTTAACATCATGTTTTAAAGAGCTTTGAGAAGTGAAATATCTCAAATGTGTGTTTAACTGAACCTAAAATAAGCTTTTTAAAAACATCATTCACACAAACTCCATGAGATGCTCAATGCTGACATAAATGAATATTTATAATAAACTACAGACTAAACACTATATAGAGTATTTACATTTATTAAATATGATAAACACACATGAATGTTACCTCTGTTCTTATAGACAAACACAGTGATCAATATTCCAGCGATCACACTGAGAACAACAGCATCTGATGTTAGAATCACTGAAGATCTCCAAGAGTGAAACATTTTACCTGGAAAACAAAACTGACACTCAGTGTTTACAGTCTAAAATAACTGTTTCATTATTAATATAAACAATTACACAGTGTTTGTAGTGCAATATTTTACATGTAAACTCAAGTGCAGAGCAAATTATGTTTTACCACAACAAACATTTACAAAAGATCAGAAGCTGTTAAACTTTCTTGATGTCAGTAACTATCATCTGATATCATCATCATCAATCATCATTATCATCAATCTTCATCACCACCATCATCATCATCATCATCATCATCATCATCATCACATCATCTTCTTCATCATCATCATATCCATCTTCATCTTCACCATCATCACATCATCTTCTTCATCACCATCAATCTTCATCACCACCATCATCACATCATCTTCTTCATCACCATCAATCTTCATCACCACCATCATCACATCATCTTCATGTTCTTCATCATCATCTTCATCATCATCATCTCCAGCATCTTCCTTATCTTCATCATCATCATCATCTTCTTCATCATCTTCATGTTCTTCATCATCATCATCTTCATCATCATCATAATCTTCATCGTCATCTTCATCATCATCATCATTAGCAAATGATCAAAATAATATCTAACATCTCCTGTGGCTCTTGAAACCCCTTTAACTAATGTCTGTGATTATATGGACTTAAATTATGAATATTTCATGTATTCTACTGCTTTAAATGATCATGAGATCAGAGGAATAACAGAAATGTGTACTCACCAGATATAATGATCTCAGCCTCCATGATGTGATGTCTCATTCTGACTTTACAGTGATATTTAGTGCCAGTGTTAAATACAGTGATCATGTGTTTCACACTGAATCCATCTGTGTCGTCTCTGTGTGTGTCTGTAGATTCAGATGTTAAAGTGACTCCTTCACTGTTCAGCCACACAAGTTCAGGTTCAGGATACCAGCCGTTAGATTCACACTGTAGATGAAGACCACCAGAACCATCAAATCCATCTACAGTGATGACTGGAAGACATCCTACAGCTACACATGATAAGAATAAAAAACATTTATTGTGTTTTTTGCATATTTGCATATATTTATTGAAATTCTAACAACAAGCAGTAAAAAATGGTTGAAAAGAATCACTTACGATACACTAAACATCATAAACTCCTTAAATCTTATTTTTCTCACCTTCAACTTTAACCTCAACATTGACGTCATTACTCCAGGATTCAGACTGAATGAAACACTTATAAAGTCCTTCATCAGAGATTTGGACTCTTGAGAGTTTGAGTGATGTGTTTCCTTTCTCTAGTTCTTCTTTAAACAGTTGAGTTCTTCCTCTGTAGCACTGAAGCTGATTTGTGTTTCTGTCTTTATGATCTTTATATAGATGAACTATTGAATCTGTTTGATCAAGTCTGATCCACTCGACTCTCATGTTCACAGCACTGATGTTGGGTTTGATAGAACAGGGCAGAATCACATCTTCACCAGATACAACCATCAGAGGATCTGTTGGTCCAACCACCTGATACTTATCTGATATGAGAATAATATGAATTACTGACACTAGTTGACACAAACATTTGCCCAAACATTGTAACAGATATCGCAACATAATGCAATATTGCATTTATACAACAGTTCAACGGCACAAGTGTGTAGATAAATCAAAAACAACATTGGAGTATCTTTAAACCCTCCGGTTTATAAAGGAAATTGGCAACTACTTCCTTCCACCATGAATTCCACATAGGGTGGCCACCCATCCCGTGTCTTGCAAGTCGTATAAAGTGTCCCGCATTTATTATCAAACCTGTCAACATTTGGCTACCAAAATCCGGGAGCCCCACAATCGTGTTTCGGAGGGGATCCCCATGGCCATCGTTTTGTTCTCGATCACGTTTCTGCAGTGTCACGGGAGAAATAACTGAAAAACTGAAGTTTTACGAGAGAAATAAAACGGGAGGGTGGTAGTAGTTGGGTGTGAAAAACTGGGGAACTCCCGGAGAGCGTTGACAGGTATGTTTTATTACTGTTTTTATTATGATCAGTTCTGTTACATTTCATTTCATTTTCCTTTAATAAAATTCTGCAATAATAATAAAATAATAGCACACTGAACATGAGCAGCGCAGGCGTTATCATGTTAGAGCCAAAGCCTGATAAAACGGTCACTACTTCAGCGCTTGCTTGCTTTAACAAGTTGTTTGATTTCCCTGATGGCAGCTTGAGCCATTCCAGACCAGCACAGTTAAACAAACCTCCGTTACTAATTCTAACCGTCCCGTCTTTTAAATTTGCGCTGTGCTACTTTAGTGAATTTATTACTGAAGAATGATGAGGCAGGGCGTGTGTATGAATGAAAGAGAGAGAGAGAGAGACTATAAAAGCAACTCACAGAGAATTTGTTATTTCCATTACACAGCACCACTTTTCATTGTTTTGTAATGTAAATACGCGCTTGTTGACACAGCAATTTCTGTTATCTACAAAGCGTGTGATCGAGACCCCTGATTTTTGTGTAATGGAAAAGTATTTTAATGGAAATCTGTAGTTTCTAATGTTTTTAGCAGGTTTATCACTAATAAATGACTTTAGCTGGGTTTTCACAGACTGGATCACAAACGTGCATTGAAAATTGCCGGCTGATAAAACCTGTGCTTTAGAGATTGTATACATATAACCTCCTGAGCGTATAAATGGCTGAGTTATACTGCTGTCAAAATAGCTGTTCAAATTTTGTCTTAAGTAGTCCTTCAAAATGGTCTTAAATACACGTGAATGCATACTGTATGCATTAGTGAGTGTGGTGGTGCTTATAGAGTGTCGAGTATGAGGCTGGGAGGGAAAAAAATCACACACTGGCAGACAAAAAAACTCTAGACTACACCACTGGTGGAATATTGCACGACTCTCAGATCCTCGAGAACCAGAAATAAGTGTTATACTGTATAAAATGAATTATCCTGATCAGTTGTTGTGCAATGGAAAGATGTCAACCTTACTTTGAAAAAATTAAGTTTTACCAAAAGTTTTTACTATACTAACAGAACAGATATTATCATTTGTTGGTTCAAATACCCATGTGAGATCTCCAAGTTTTTAAAGCATTTGTTTTATTTTTAGTGCATGACTTTTCCATAGTCAGTTAAGTTCCTTTTTCAGGATTGTCACATCCATAACGGAACATATTCCTCATGAATAAGCACATGAACATTTAAATAAGGTAACTAATTGATGTTCATGTTTGTGCATTTTAATTCACAGAAACCCAACAAAGTTTGCCGTCTTCCGAAAAATGTGTCCTTTCTTTTTTACATCCATAACGCATTTTTGTTTCCTCTTTTAAAACAGAAAACTCATCCATAGACTGATATTTTTCTCATGTTTAAACTCTATCAACAAGGGTTTAGTAAAATATAAACAGATGGTTCAGTATACTGGTAACAAATACATTCTCTTAGTGTTTTTGTCACATCCATAATGTTGGAATTGCCCTGTTTCATTTCTAAATGTGTCAGTGATGTACAGTGTTATGTAACAAACATGATCATAAGAGACAATATGATGTCTGTTCTGTTCTCTACACAGTGACTCTTCACATATTCAACACTTCAGAGTAAAAAAAACACAAAACAACATTAATCCTATATGGTTATTTACAGTATCTCTCTCATATTTTACACATTAAAAACAATAAATATTTACCTGATTGTTTAATTCCAGTAATAATCAGTAAAGTGACACAGATGAACTTCATCTTTGAATGACACACCACTAAAGAAAAAAATGGCAAAAAATACCATACAAACAGTCAGTTCACACATGATATGAGAACATTTTACCTAAAATAATTTATTATTGTCATAAAATGTCAGTCTGTCAGGACAGAACTGGTTAAAATCATGAGAAATAGACTTCAAGAAGAGTCAGATTTCAGTGTCAGATTTTATTTAAATGTAAACTCATGAAATTCACTATATAAAACATATATCTACACAATATTTATATTTATAAAATGAAAAATAAACCAATAACTGAATCTATATAAGACAGTCAGACATTTAGGGGTGGTTTCCCAGACAGGGATTAAGCCTAGACTAGGCCTTAGTTTAATTGGGAAATTTAAGCCGTTTTAACAAACATACCTTACTAAAAACATTACTTGTGTGCATTTTGAGACAACACAGAGGCACTGATGTATTTTGAGATATGTCAGTGCAAGTTGTTTTCAGTTTGGACAGCTCTTACATTTCTTTTAGTCTAGGACTAGTCTAATCCCTGTCTGGAAACCACCCCGTAGAGTTTAAGTTTATACTCACAATCACTGTAATAACAGAGAGATGTATCACATCAGGTGTAAGTGAATAAAGACGTTCCGTCTGAAGTCTGTGAACATTAAAAACTCTGTAAAGATGAGAAAAGTGTCATAAACATTCCAATGTGTTTCTTCAGCACTTACCAAAGTTCCTGAGAACTGATTTAGTTTTACTTTCGTCTGAATGAGTGACACTCCCAACACACTATTCTGATCAACTGGTGTGTGTGCGTGTGTGTGTGTGTGCGTGCGTCTTCATATTTAAACTAGACTAGAGTTTACTATTTTGGTATTTATTTAGTGAAGTGATGTGGTTTAACTTTAATTTGTTGCTTTAAATGTTTAGACAGGTTTTAAAACTGTCTGCATCTGTAACTTGAAGAGCCATATATACAAAACCTGTTATTTTACATTCTTTAAACTGTAGCTAAATGTCACATATGATATATGCGACCATATATTTTTAACCATTTCATTCAGTTACTTACAGTACAGTACAGCACCCCTAAAATCTATCAATACATATCATACAGTATAAACAGCTTGATACTCAAAATGATTTTAATATTTTTGACCTGTATCTGACCACAACATGGAAAAATTACAAGGAAATCAGAAGAATACATTTGAAAAATAATTAAAAAAACCTGGTCTGACATACAGCCACAGAAAAAATGAAGAGACCATTCCCATTTACTTGCTATTTCTTTTGTTTGCTATAAGAAATAATTTGCAGGGACTTAAGTTTGGGCCACAAAAGCATGTATGCACAGTAACAATTGTTAATGTTGTAGCTTTGAAACCGTCTATACTGTATGGAAGCCCGTTTCCACCAGGGTTGAGGAATTTTTTATTTATTTAAAAAGACATTATTATAACTTAGCAACTCATAATAATGAGAAAATAAGTTGAAATTCCAACTTATCTCATAATAATAAAGTTTCTCATTATTATGGTATACTAAAATCATTATTATGATAAAGTCTCTCAATATTATGAGATACTAAGTGGAATTTACGACTTAGTTTCTCATTATTTTGAGTTAGTAAGTCGAAATTTCGACTTATTTTCTCAATATTATTAGTTACCAAGTCATATTAATGACTTTTTAAATCAAAAATATTTCCTCAACCCTGGCGAAAATGGGCTTCCATAATAATGTGTAGACAAACCTAATTCGTTAAATTCACTGTCTTAATTTGATCAAATATTTTGTAAAGAGTGTCATGTTTACTAAACACTTAAATTTACAATAGTTACATTTTAATTTAATTAAATTTGAATTACATAAATTTATTTTATTTCACTACAGTGTTATTAGTCGACATTTATTTGTATCTTTAACTTAACTAACTGAAAAAAAATGAAAAAGATGATTGTGGAGCCCCCTAGTGTTCTCTTGGGTGCATGTGCCTGGCATACTCCGCACCCCCCCTAAAGTCGCGGTCACACTTGACTTTTTGTTCCATTGACTTCCATTCATACGCATGCGAATGCGTCAGACCGGAAACGCAAGCCTGTGCGAAGAAATTTCGCATTTCGCTGCGTAGCAAAGTTCAAGTTTGGTGAACTCTGACCTGCGAATTCGCGTCACGTGAGTGCGAGAGACCAATAGAAAATCAAAACGTCACAGCGTGACCTCTCGGTACAGAAATTTCAAAGATGGAGGAATCTTGGTGCGTGATGTCATATACTGCTCCCGCCCATTTTCGCAACACTGTCCGAACGAATTTCGCATGCACATAGCCAAATGTGACCGCAGCAATGGTGCCCCTGACCGCAGGAATATAATATTGCTACAGATGACACAATTTAATAACTGTGATGTTTTTATTTATGTGATAAAAAGCAGTTGCAAACATTTTACTAAATACTTCTCTGTAGTCTGCACCAAAAAATAGTCAACAAATTCTATCACACTGACATCCATGATTGTGACATTTTTTTAAATTTATATTCATAAAAGAAAGCTCATGAGCACAATAAAAAATTGCTGTGACATCAATGATTTTGGGGCACACGAGTCACTGAACTCATATGATGCTTACAATAAACACTAATAATACATTTAGTTAAATGAACATTGGCATTATTAAGACAGAGCCAGACACTTATGCTAAACTAAATTAACATATTGAGTTATATAGTAAGTGTTATAAGAAAAGTTGTATTTTTTGCATCTATCTGTACAACAATCATATCCGTTACATGTTAATACACTTTATTCACAGTACTGCCGAACTATTTTGCTACTCACTCAAATGTATAGCCTACACTTTTTCTTTACAAAACATGATATATTTATATGAAGTAATAATATGATGCGATGCAGCAGTAGTGAAGTTTTATTATTTCTCATGTATGGTGATGACATATCACTGTAGAATCAAATATCACTGAAAGATCACAAAGTTTTCAAATGTAAAGGGTAACATAACGGGCAGGATCACTGTTGTGTGGATGTGAGGCAGGAGGTACAGATTTTTGTCCACAGGATGTTTGTGTGTGTCATTTTATAGCCGCCGCATACTGATGTTTATTGTACATTATGGTCTATAAGTCTCTGTGTAATGGCATGTGTTTCAAGAAGGCCAGATTCATTGAGATCGATGTTGTTTCCGCCTCTCTTAGGTAAATGGTTGCCTAGGAGACAGACAGGTGCTTTTAATCATAAGATCCTGAGGGGGAAGAGGGAAGACAAATGTTCTCCTCCGGCCTCCCATCACCCTGGTATCACCACTACAACCTTACATCCACCGGACCAAACCTCAAGCCTGATTTGTTGGAATACTGAACACTAATCCAAGTACTTTACTATTAAGAAACAAGTATGGGCTACTTTTAGCCAAGTCGGTGATGATTTGGTAGAAAGTTTTTTTCAGACTTGGCATGTTGTTCATGAACGCATCAGTTGTATAAAGTAGATCCGTTGCTGACGTTCTCCAAGAACTATAAGATCAATTCAAACACCACACGCTTGGACAAACCGACTCAAGTAGACAAGTTTATTTATGCAATAATGATGTAATAAATATGATGTCATAATACTATATAATCATAATATCTTTCATGTCAGAATAACAAATAGAAGTTTTGTGTGGAATATTACAAGACAAACAAAAACTGACACCCTCACAGAATTTAGGGGGGTTTGAAGATAAATATGTTTTTCGTCTTTTCTTCAGATATAACTCGAACGCTCACAAAAATGAGAAAGAGATTTCAAAAATCCTTACAAATAAACCTTATCGCTTTAGAACAAATACAAGATTCTGGTGGCTGGGGTGATATTTACAGTCCAGTAAAGATAGAAAAACAAGTGTTTACCACAGAGAGACGCTCTCTTCCTTACGTGAGTTTTTATTTCTTTATACTCTGTAACATGTAAAACTGTGAGATGAATGCATGTTTGATGTGAGACGTTCAGTGATGTCTGTATAGATGAACCTGAATAAAACTTTGACCAATCCTTTATTATGATTTTTATAGATTTATATTTATAAAAGAAAGCTCATGATCTATAGATTGTTGTTGGTTAAGTTGATTTGCATATAAAGGTCTCTGTACTGTTGACATCAAGAACAAAGACAATCCTGTTCTCATGTAAGCAGATTTTTTTGCGTTATCATTGTTTAGAAATGTTCATTTCAGAGTTTTATCATAGCACATGTGTTACGAACCCCAGGTGTTATAGGGGGTTCGGGATGCAACATTTAAAATGTGACAGGTAGAATAAATTACTGCTGGGGGCCAGGTGTGGGTGATTATAGAATACCTGATTTTACAATCATACCTGAAGTTGTGCCTAAAGGTCTCCAGATTCTTCAGGACCTGAGATAGTTCAGGGTTGTGTTTTCCGTTCATGCCAAAAATCACAGCTACGTCTTCCAGCACATCTTCATCATTCTTATCCTTCATAAATTTCTCATCCTCTTTCCTAAAGCCCTGACTAAGAGCATCGAGTAAATAGCCACACCTGATCTTTGCCTGACACTCTGAATCCACTTTCAAAGGTATATTGATCAGAAATTTGACCTTTAACCCCTGCTGAAGAGAAAGAAGACAGTTGATTTAGGTCGCTTGTTTAGGTAAGAACAATTACAAAAAGCTAGAAACAGCAGAAACACTAACATTTTATTGTGTATGTGTGTACATTGAACCCTAACATTATGATATAAACTATTAGATTGTGAATCAGGTTACTGTCGTTGTCTTGATGGTAAAACGGTTTGTTGATGGATTCTAAATTATGATTGGTCAGATTTTTGTTCTCAACTCTTGCACACACACTTAAGAGTGCATGCTTCTTTCTCCCCTGCTCTCTTGTTCACATATATACGGCCTTACACACAGATCTCTCTTTTTCAAATGCACACATAGATCTTCTCCTGCCGGCACACATACACACCCACAGGCCCGTGCATACAGATCTCTCTTCTTCCAACTCAGTGATCACAATGAAATGTTGCAACACATATTAAAAATACAATATATGAAACACAAAAATCATGCCTTCCTGGCATACACATCCCAACGTGACCCGCTGCACCTGAGCAGGATTTTGCTCACACACACACGTCTCTCTTGAGATCTGGAAACCTTCAGTGTTTTTTTAAAAGAGTATATTATTTAACATTCAATTTGTTCAATTTAGGAGAGGTCTTCGAGGACCAACGCCATTCGGGGTTTACCTTTAGTAGACCGCACAAACACTATATTATATAAGCGAAAACGCTTACCTGTGTTTGGGCCCGTTTGTGCGATCCACTCTCTGGTTCACCCGTCACGTTCGTCAGCCCCTCTGTCCTCTAGCCTTCTCCTGGCACTGGCTCGCCAATACTATGTTGTGGCAGATCTTCCTCCCAACAAAGAAAGAAGTCTCGCAGACAAGGGTTCCAGATGTCAAACTTTATTTGCTTGAGCCAACAAAGTGAGATGCACTGAGTACAATACCCAACACATCTGAAAATACAGTGTTTTACTTCATGTTTTATGCAGAACCTTCAGGGCGTTTTTACATCATTCACCAATCATATTTTACATGATGTAGTCATTCACCAATCATATTTCACATGATGTAACCTTTTTCAGTAGTTCGTCCCCTTAGCACCTGCAACCATGAAATCTTAGTCTTCCTTTATTAAAATCCAACTGTGGCCGGCACTGTCCGGAATCATGCGCTTCTCCCCAATCCTTCCTACGCCTTTTCTTGACGCCTTATCACGTATCCTTGAAGCATGATTCTAGCTGACTCTGGATTTTGTGCACTTAGTTCAATGTTATCTAGTGTGTGTGTGTGTCTTACTGATTTAAACAAATTAAAATATATTCTGTGTACTGCACGTACACAGAATATATTTTAATTTGTTTAAATCAGTAAGACACACACACAAGTGTACGTGTTCCGTGCTCTCATGTGCTCTACTTGAGGCCTACATTTGGCCTATAACAAATGTGCATGTTATATCAGTGAATGTATATGTTATATTCGCATACATTATAATAATGCTATTAAAATAATATATATCTTAGAAAACCCACCATAACTTCACAGTTAATGGAGATGTGAAGAGGTGTCATTGAAGGAAACATTTTGGTTTCTTATTCTTTCTGTACATTCTCATTTCTGCCTCCTGGAACATTGTGTTACTGTAGAAAGTGCCGTCATTATTCTTCACCATCACATCAATCTTCTTCAATAAACTCTCGACCTGTGCAGGATTATTATCTTTATTATTAAACACATGATATCTTCCTCCACAGTCACTGATCAGTTTCTGGACATCTGGATCACCTTCCTGAATGAAGTCTTCAATACTTTCATTTCCAAGGTTGTCTCCTCGTGTGAACAGCACAATAGTGTAGCTCTGAGCTTTCCGTCCAAATGTCATCTGAATGAGTTTAAGGGTTTCTTTTTCATTCTGTGTAAACCGGTCCACAGCGATGAGAAGCAGAAACACATGAGGTCCAGGAGCACAGAGCCCAATACATCTCATGATCTCCTGCTGGATCTCTTCATTACTGAAGCTTGTATCAAAGAGTCCTGGTGTGTCCACCACAGTCACTGTTCATCCACACAACACACCACTTTCTCTCTGACATCTCTTTGTCACAGAAAACATTCTGGCTCGTGATTGAAACACCTTCTGTCCCAGAATTGTGTTTCCTGTTGCACTTTTCCCAACTCCGGTTCTTCCAATCATCACAATTCTCAAATCACTGGAGCTCTTCATGCAACCACCAACAGCTGTCAATGACAAACACAAATTATCTCAATGTTAGAAACGATCAGAAATCAGTGGCATACCTGACACCCCCGAAGCCCCCGCGTTGCGTGGGGGCCCCGCCCCTTTGACGGGCTTTGTCGCAAATCTACCTATTTACAAGTAGCCTTTGATTTTTTTTAAAAGCACAAAACCAAATTCGAATAATAAAAAACTGCCAAGTAAATAAATACGTTATCAAAATCTTAAAAAACTGAGCAGTACTCTCTGCTCTCAAACGCTGGAGGCGTGACCGCAGTCGGCGCTGAAGCCACGCCCACAACTCTTGGACTTCATTAAGCAGAACTAATCATCACATTTGTGAGAACCCCAACAATTTAAATATAACTTATGTGGGTTTAAGTGTAGGCTCAGTGGTTATAGCTACACAATAATACTATTTTACATTGTAGCGGTTTCGTTTTAAATATTTGTCTTGTTTGTGTGCTGATGCGCGTCCCTCTTTGTGTAATAAGCAGATCATTTATACACAGCAGAATTTGCAAGACTGAACGCTTCTCTAGTGAGGAAACGACTCAAATTATTATTATGTAGCCTACATCTACAGGACAATCTACAGTCGGATTTTTACGTACACAATAATAATCTTTAACATTGTAGACCTTTTGTTTTTAATATTTGGCTTGTTTGTGTGCTGCTGCGCTTCCCTCATTCCGTTCCCGCATTTTCTACTAACGCACTCTTTCAATAACCAAAAATATATTGTGCCATTGACTTTAGACTAGGTTCGAGTTGGTCTATGGCGCAGTCTATTTTCAGTTCCTCAAAATAGAAACGCACCAACAATGCGCCTGAACACACCTCTGTTTAGACCAAATGCATTTGCTATTTAAACACATTGCGCCGGGTGTACGATAGGGCCCTAAAGCTGCTGTGAAAGACTTTGCACACCAAAACACTCGGAGACCGCAAAGGATTCGGTAGAGGTTGCTATAGTTTTTTGTATTACTCTTAATCAATTGTTAAAATAATAAAAAGGCTAATAGTAAAAATTGGTATTTTGTAATGTTGAAGATGATATTCTCAGTATAGCCTGGTGTTAATTGTACATTAAGTTCATTTCTCATTTTTCTCTTCTTGCTTGTTCCTGTTCTACAGTTTGTAGTTTATGTTGGCCAGTGTTTAAACTGAAACATATTCTTTTCATTACATTAACTGTATTGTCCTTACTGTTATAAAGTATGTAAATCATAGCCTGTAACTTGGGGCATATATGCCAGATACATGTGGACTATTTCTGTTATGACTTCTGTAGGATCACTAGAAAATCACATGTAGGCAAGTTTGATGGGGTTGGAGCAAAACTCTGCAGTGCTCCGGACCTCCAGGGTAAGATTTGAGGAACCCAGCTCTAGTGCCTCTGACCTAATCAAAGCAGTGCTGATACTCCGGTACAGTGATATTGCTTTATAACATTTTAGTCATTATGTTATTAAAATAATACTCACCATGTAAACAGATCTTTAGCTGTAACTCTTTGATTTTACTCGTCATTTCGTTCAGTTTTTCTTCATATTTCTCCTCAGTTTCAAGTCTTCCTCTCATCTCTTGAGCTCTTACATACATCTGAAGTGAATATGGTTCAGTCTTCATGTTCTCAATATAACCCAGCAGCTCTACTGATATTGGTTTCATTTGTTCATGTTCTTTTAAGCCTATGACTCTGTATCGTCCTCCACAGATACGGATCAATCTCTGACATTCAGTGTCTGATTCTACAAAATCTGTCACAGTTCTTTCAACAGTGATATCAGTGGTGAAAATCATCATAAAGTGTTTAGTGAAGTAAAATATCTTCTTGATCTTCTCAATTTCTTCTCGATGTTTACAAGTTAATGGTCCAACAGGAACGATGATGAGAAACACATGAACTCCAGGATCACAGAGAGACATACAGTTGAGAGTTTGACGTATCATCTCTTCATTTGAGAGTCCAGTAAGAGCTGGAAGATTCACAACACAGATCTGACGTCCATCTACTATCTCTTCTTGCTTCACACACACTGAAGAGCTGAAAACTTTCTTCTGTTTTCCTTGTAGAAATTTGGATACGGTGGCCTTCAGTGTTGCATCAGCTCCACACAACACCAGATTCAGCTTTGATTTTACACTTCCAGATGCTGAAAAACATATTCAAGAAAACTATGATAATATTGCACTGCATGGTCATTATATCAAAATAATTTTATATTGTTATTAAAAATGTATTTCTGCATTACAATTTTTGTTACTATTATAAATGGTTGATAGATGATATGTCAATGACTTTTTACACATGCTACTTGTCACCGTTAATAAGTGGACACAAAATATTGTTTTTAGAATAAATATTTACGTTATATTAGCTACACAGTGGTTTATAAAGCGGTTATCTGCTGTTTGCTTAGCAATCATTTGTTTATAAATTAAGTTGTAGTCATATTATTAAAAACACATTCTTAAATACAATAAGAACTTTTCTTCACCTCTTCTCTTTTTATGTCTCTCTGTAGGGTTTTCCTCCTCCTCCTCCTCCTCCTCCTCCTCCTCTTCTGATCTCTTCATCAGCTCTTGATCAAAACATATTCCTGAAATCTCACATTTGATATATTCATCAGGTTCTCTCTTCAGTATCTCATCTATTCTTCTGAACATCTCAGAGAGACATGCTGGATCTTCTTCATCAAACTGAATATGTCCTCCTCCACACTCCTTTATTAAATCAATAATACATTCATTCATTCTCTCAGATGTACTCATGTAACTGTGCTTTTCTTTATCTGTAGTCAGAACTATTGTGTTTTTTATCGCCTGATCACTGAAGCAGTGCAGTGTAAACTTGACTCTGTTTCTGTCCTCCTTACTGAAGTCATGATGCTGTAGTATGAGAATGATGACATAAGGTTCTGGATGAGACAGATACACACTCTCTCTCAGTGTCTCTGTGATATGATGGGATGTGAGGTTTGGCTGGAGCAGATGAGGACAGTTGATGAGTGTCATGTTTTCTCCTCTGACTCTCTCACAGCAGTGATGATAATCTGGAGGAGATTCACTCTCAAACGCTGATCTTCCTAACATGAAGTTTCCCACTCGACTGTTTACTGACACATCTTTACCCAGAAGAACAATCCTGACTGTAACAAAACAAACACTTACTGTTAATACTCATCAACATCACACACTGTTCTCTGTATTTTGTTCAAAGCAAACAGCAGAAAGCATAAATGTATGACAGTCACAACCAATGTCCCAAAATGTAAAAGATAATGGTAAAAAGTTAAATGTAACAATTATAAATCCTTTAAATCTGCCATAAAAACTACTTTGATTTATATTTTTACTCACTAATATATTTGTGTAATGGGATAATCAGGTGTTTGTGGAAAATACACACGTGCGTAAGCATTTTGTCTGCCTAGCTTGCTGTAGCTGTAGTGAGCTTGTTGTGTTTACTTGAACTGGACTTAAAGCTGTTTGTTAGTAAGGATTACTCGTATTGCCGTTCGGCCCTGTCGCATCATTAACCCTTCCACTGCTGTCCAGTTTTCATCGGTTTACACTCAGATTTGTGCTGTACTGGAGTCCTTATGTATTGACTCAGAGGAGCTTAGGACCTTTTAAATTTGAAGATCAAGGTAAATTGTATTTAATTTGTCTTCTGGGAAACATGCAACTATCTTCTATTGCTTCTGAAGGGCAGTACTAAATAAAAAATTTATATTTCAATAAAATAAGAAAAATTTGTTCAATCTTCATCCTGTTCAAAAGGTTTTCAGCTGGCTCTTAATGCATCATGTTTCCTTCTGGAGCATCAGTGAATGTTTGAACCTTTTTTAATAGTTGTGTTTGAGTCCCTCAGTTGTCCTAAGTGTGAAAAGATGGATCTCAAAACCATACAGTCAGTGCTGGAAGGGTTCAAATATTCAAAAGATTAGGGCTGGGTAAAAATATCGATTCATCAATGCATTGCAATTATTTGTTTCTCAATTCAATATCGATTCATCAAATCCTATGAATTGATTCAGCCTACCGGCCAGTGGCGACGCTGTGGGCAACACTCTAGTGAGAGCGTTCAGTGTTGTACAAGACGCGCTTTACCTAAACATTGGTAATACTGCGCACATTATTTAAAAATATACTCAGGTACTTAATTACTTGTGTATTTACTTATTATTGAATCGATATCGAAGCTAATAAATCAATATTGAATCAAATTGAAATCGAATCAAATCGAAGCCTTAAGAATCGAAATCGAATCGTGAAATTCCTAACAATACCCAGCCTTACAAAAGATGCTGGAAAACTGAAGAATCTGCAGGACCTGGAGGATTTTTCTGAGGAACAGTGCTCAGTTTAACTGTTCAGAACAAACAAGGGACTCGTGAATAACCATCACAGCACAAAAAAACACTCGTAGATCATCCAGGTAACCACACACAGTATTAAGAACCAAGGGTGCCCAAACTTGTGCACAGGCTTATTTTAATTATTTCAGCTATTATTTTGTCTTGTGGAGTATATGTAAACAATTTTTTATGGAAATTATCTTACTCAGGACATTTCTAAAAAAAATAAAAAAAACATGCATTTTGTATGATTTCTCTTATTTTGTTAAAATAACTCATATAACATTTGACATATAACAATAACATTTTTACAGATTTTGCAAGGGGTGCCCAAACTTTCGCATAACACTGTGTGTATATATATACATATATTTATATATATATTGTGGCGAGTCGCCCAATGCCAGCGAGTCGTCGCCATGGAAATTGCACGAACCGCAATCCGGAGCTGAACGCCGGCAGCTGGTACTCGTTAGCAGAGGCGGATTTACCCATTAGGCAAAGGTAGGCAATCGCCTGGGGCCCCGAGCTCCCAAGGGCCCCTAAAAGGCAGGGCTGGACTTAACCAATAAGCCATGTCAGCAGCCATTAGAGCTCCAAACAATCATCAAGATGGTTGGGATAGTCTGTCAATGTTTTAACGTTATTATTCCATCTGTACCAATGCCTTCCCCTAAAGATTAGAGAGTGGACCATTCCATTAGCACCGCATATGTGCGACGCGAGTTCAACACTACAGTTCAGTTAACGCGAGATATAGTAGAGCTGTCTAAAGCGCGAGTTTGTGGTAGACTACTTTAGCAGCAGAACGAAGTTAAAGTTGCAAGAAAAGAAAATAATAATGAATCGCAGCTACAGCAGCGGAGAAGAAAAAAGATGATTCCACAAAAGAATGTTGCCAAAGCCTCTACTTTCCCCCACACAAAATTCACTGCTGTCTCGAAGAGTCTGAATCTGTCAAACAAAGAGCGCTGTGCTTGTCAAAGGTTGTTTTACATACGTTAGTTTGCGCCGCTGTGCAGACAGATCGGCACATAACGACAATACGTCAAACAGTGCGAACGATTCATTCCAGAATGCATGAAATGTCGTAAACCGCAAAAACACGTGGAGCTGGCACAGTTTGCATATAATAATATCAGATGTAAATTTGCTTGTGAATGTTTTCATTTTGGGAATTCATTATTTTATTTTTGTTTGAAGAAAAAAACAAGGGTTGTAAAAGTAAAATTGCACATATAGTTTTAAGGCAATTTTCTCCCTTGCTTACTTCTGCTTAATCCTCCTAGTAACAGCCTTGAAAACTATTGGTACTGTTTAGCTTGTTGATAAAATGTTTAATGCTCTCCTACTTGTAAGTTGCTTTGGATAAAAGTGTCTGCCAAATAAATAAATGTAATTGTGATCATAACTTGAATCATATATTTAATATATGTGAGGTTTAGGCAGGATATAAAACTGACTTACATGTGGGAGGTAGAAACGAGCTGCTTCTGCTCTCTGCAAAACACACAAATACAAACTGTCAGTGAAACAAGACTGCATTATGTGTGTGAGTTTCAGCTCTGGAAAAAAAACATTTATTGAACAAATTAGTTATTTTATTCAAACATAACAATTGATAAATTGTCATTTATCATCAGGGCTGCCCACATGCATGCATTCAGCGGCTAGCAGTGGCAGAGCGACGCGATCTCATTCATTTAAATGGAGAGCTGGCGACTTCCAGCGACATGAGCAACAATGACCGTTGGCCATTGAGAATTGCTCAACTTTATGCAAATGAGCAGCGAATTTCGCGAGCGACTACCAATAGAAGTAAAGCAGCGGAGCTCACATCATCCGTCTCTCGTGAGTTACTGGAGGGTTTGTTCAAACTGTTGTTAGGACAACCAAATCTAGGAACGCCTTTAACAACCTCATAGGAAGAGACAAGCGATACACAGTGACAGAGTCGCTGGCTGTCTGAATGGGGCTCGAGACTTCATTCTCACGCCACACGTTCAGTAAAAACATTGCAGAGCAAAAAGGAAACAGAGAAGCACATATGATCAGCTCTGTGCTATCATGTCTCTGAACTGGAGGACACTCACGTACAACCACTGACGTGTAAATAAGACTTTAATGAATTTAAAAGACATGATTTATGAACCGGAGGGTTATAAAGACACTCCGATGTTGTTTCTGATTTATCTTCTGCTTTATCTACACACTTGTACCACCTAACTGTTGTATAAATGCAATATTGCACTCGTAGTCATGTGATGTTGCTCTATATTAGCGGCTGTGATTGTCTCCTCTGACCTAATCACAGCCATTCTGATATAAAGCACCATCACACTCCTACTCCAGCCGTATTGCATTATTATCTCCTAAATGAGAATTTTGTCAGCCCTTTAGACTAGAGCATCTTAGTTTATTGACATCCTTAAGGGTAACTTATTCTTAATAAAAGGAAAAAACTATCATTTTGATATCACTGGGGCTTTAATGAAGCACAAAGGCACATGAACTGATCATGTTTTATTTTTTTAAGTTATATTTATGGGCTTGTTGCCTTTATTGTGACAGGATAGTGCTGTGTAGAGATAGGGGAGCAGGATCGGCAAAGGACCGCACAAGACGGGAATCGAACTCGGGTCGCCAAGAGCGTACTAGCACTATATGTTGGCACACTAACCACTAGGCTATTGGCGCTGACCTGATCAAGTTTTATTAACATGAATAGGATTTTTAAAGAAACAGTACAACATACTGAAATATCTTAAATCATCGCTTAGTTCAGTGGTTCCCAAAATTTTAGATGTCTCCCAACTGAACACATAAACAAGTTAATGAGATAATGAAGTGATGATTGAGTTATTAATGATGAACACCTGCTATCAACAAACACAATCACTGAAGAAAACATGACCAACAAAAAAAGTCACCATAATAGTGTTTTGTGTTTCCTTTAGTTGACCTCTTGACTCTTGTGTTTTAGTGTCGTCTATAGCCTCGTATGTGTTTAAGGATACATGGTGAAGAGAGTAAACATCAGGACATGATTCTGTGTATATCATTTAGGGGCCATTGACATCTAAAACTCATTGAAAATGCAGGACGTGTTACTTTCTCCCCACTCGTAAGTTATATGCGAGTCGGAGCAGCCAATGCCAGACCACCCACTATATATGATAAATATTCCCAACGAGTTATTACAGAAACAATTTACTAAAGTATTGTTTTGGTCGTCTTTGTCCCCACCACTTTTCAAAACAAAGTTACGCCACTGTTGATCACTCGTGTTCTTCTGAAATGGCGAACACGTCCCCTCCGTAAGCCCCCCCCCCCTTTTAATAAAAACCTTAATAAAAATGTTTTTGCAATTTCCTTTTCAGAATTGCGTTTTTATTTTCATATTGGCAGTCTTGCCTCAAGATTTTAGTGAAAAGGAAATGACAAATCACCAATTAGATTTTCTTTTTCAATTTGACATGGACAAAACATTGTCAGTGTAAAAATTAAAATAACAAAATCATTTTATTTTTCCTTTTGGCACATATTGTATTTATGTATTTATGTATAATGAAATTGTTAATCTGTATTTCATTTTCATCATTTAATTTATTTATTTAAATCTGGTAGGAATTACCTTGCACAGTTACATTTATCTGAGAAATATCCATAAACTCACGAGTAAAAAAACATTTGTTAAAAATATGAATGTTTCACAAATTATTCTCTTAAATCATTAAAAGGTTATTGTTATCAAAGCAGTCAGTTGTCATTGTAACCTTTCAAAATTTACCAGCAAAGTTTTCTGTATTAGTTGGGAACGATTTTTTCTTTGAGACTATAGGATATATTTTCATGTCGATTTGTAAAATTTGAGTCAGTACATCTCCCTCATCCCACGAATGTTTCTCACTCCAAACTGAACACTAAAGTTAGCAGACAGCCTTGTGAATACATTTCAGTATATCGACACAGAGACACTGAGAAATAACAGATCAACAGAGAAAAGCCAAAGTAAGTGTGATCATTATGACACTCACTCTTTTTCAGGGTCGAAAAGATGTGTGGTGAATCTGAAATAAAGACCAAAACAAGAGAAATTAAACAAAATATGACAACACACAAAGTAACGAAGTGATCTTTTTTATATTTAGAGAAGGCGACAGCTGCAGTCTCGCACGCACACACACACACACACACACACACACACACACACAATTACAAAATCCTTGTGACATGCTTTCTCCACACGTGTAACTACACCAAAATAAAATGTAACCATTTAGAGATGCGATCACATTGATCACTAAAGAAAGTTAACACACATTACACACATCTGCTGAAGTCAATCTTACCTGAACTCTGCGCCATCCTGACTAAAGTCAACAACAGTCAGCTGTCCTGAAAACTCAAGTGACAGCTGCTCATATACGCCACCCTGTGGACATTATATAAACACACTCCATATATAATACTGTACAGGGACATTACACAACACTGAGGGGTGGTTTCATTTCCAATACAAGGTTTAAGACTAAAATAAATGTTAGAGCTGTGTAAACTGAAAACAGGTTGTACTAACACATCTGAACTTTTCTATTCCATCATGACAATGCTGTGTCTGCAGTCACTTCTGCATGTTTTTTACGGCCCCTAGGTGGCACCTTTGCGCTTGCATAGGTATTTATTTTGGTTACTTTTGATTTGTTTATTTTTTGTATTTCAACAACTTGTACAGTAAAGTATTTTTTATCTTTTGGCACAAATTATTTCTTATTTTATTTTTAGGGGGGTTATTTTTACTTATTCCCATAATCCTTTGTTATATGGGTTCACTTCCTGCTTTACCCCGTCATGAGAAGAGGCTGCGATGATTATCGTAAAGATTAAGATTGTTGTCAAATAATTAAGAAGTTTGATATAAGTACCTTATAAGAAGACTCAAAGTTTACCACTCTTAGTTCACAAGCAGGCAAAGTGGTACGTAGACTTATTATCTGGTTTGTGTAGATTTTAATGTCGCAATATTTTGTGGATTGCACTTATAAATGCGTTGATTTGAAGATAAACTTGACATTAGAAGCAAGTCAGCCACAGCCTCAAGTGGGTAGAAAGGTGACAGTACTGCCCAGGAGCATTTCATCAAACTCAGCAATGGAGCTTGCTGTGGTCAAAAGTCCAAAAATATGCATGGCCAGCTTGTAGTTCTTTGTGCACTTAAAGAGAACAAAATAATAACATTACCATAGGTCATCATAAATAATTTGTTGTCATTAATATGGTTGTCTGCTTTATATATATATATATATATATACTTACTGTTTTTTGCACAGGGATTTAGCATTTTTCATTATATGGCTTAGACAGCGGTGGAGAATAGGAAGATCAAAGTCTTCAGCAGTGCCTTTTCCTGTCAAAATTCTATAATAACTTTGGAGCAAGGCATTAAGGTTGGTTTGGCAGAAGACAAGTGAGATCGCATGCATAAGGACCATGGATCCATCACATATAATAATGAGTGGACGGATGTTTTTTGTCCATATTGTTTGGCATGATCTGTCTGGAAAGCACTAAGAAAATACACAATAGATGCGGTTGTGTGGTCACAGATCACATAGGTAGCTGCTGGAAAACGAGAGGAACCCTTATTTGGGTTTCTGACCACAAGCTCATATATGTAAAAAGGGCCTGTGCTGTCTTTACTTTTCTTCACAATGCTTCCTGTGGCATCAAGATATACAATGTCGTATTTACATCTCTGGTGGAATAGGTCTCTCCTCAAACCACCACCACTTTCATTAAAATAAAAATATTATAGTACAGTTCTTACCTTTCCAAATGTTTTGAAGACAATTCTGTATATAAAATTATAAAAAACAACACACAATTACTGTTTTTCTTCACTTGAGTACTTTAGTAAAGCAATAAGCCATGCAAAGCAGTACATTTTTTCATATGTGTAGCAAGATTTCATAAAATAAAAATAAGATAATAGTAATGCAGTCGGCCGTTATAAATCAGGGTATTTTATAACAGTTCAGAACATGGATTAAACAATCAGAATCAATGACTAGAACTGATCATTAGTTATTTTTTACCTTTTTAAATATTCCATATTTAGATTTTCCAAGGATGCTATACAGGAGCCTAAATTCTTGCACCAAACAGGCTCTAGCAACCACCTAGCAACGGCATAGCAACACTTTAGCAACCACCAATCTTTATGTTAATAGAGTAGGCTTTCTCACACCAACATAAAGTTTGTTCACAAACTTTTACCTCACCCAGTTCAACCTTACTCTCTCATACTGCACTGCTTCAGTACTTTACTGGACCTATTTGCACTATTTGTATTCTGCACAGACTGAACACCTGTTTAATATTGCTCTGTACATAATAACCAACTATATATACAGTGCTGCTTAAAGGTTTGTTAACCCCTTGAACTGTTAAGAGTTTTCAGTTGTTTTACCATGATTTTCTTAGTTTATCATCACCTGCTTTTTATAAATTAAATGCCGAATGTATGTCAATCAATTTCATATGTTTGTTTTGTATGGATGCATTGATAAAGTCTAGTGGGTAACAGATTCAAGTGAAACACATTTGGGTGCTTAATGAATCAGTTAAGCAGACCAATTAAATGAGACATCCTTAGGAAAGTGGTTGAGCAAAGAGAGGATATCAAACAAACCACTGTAGTGCCAAGAGTCAAAGAATGCCAAGAAGAAAAAAGATATCCAAGGATATCAAGAAGAAGGTGGTGACAGTCCATCTGACTGGAGAAGGCTATAAGACCATCTCCAAGAGATCCCAACTCCATCCATCCACTGTAAGACAAATCATCTACAAATGGGCATACAATGCCCTCATGACCACAACTCTTAAGTAGACGCCCATCAAAACTATCATCAAGAAGCACCAATTGTTTTTTAAATAAGATAAAGGACAACCCACCCATCACCTCTAGAGAATGCAAACCTCTCTGGTAGCATCTGGAGTAAATGTACATGCGTCTACAATCAGAACAGACATGACATTTATGGGAGGGTTGCTAGAAAGAAGTGAGCATTTGAACAAACCAGAGGCCTTTTGGAAGTCAAAATAGATTTATTTTGTCATAATCAATGCTGCTTTTCTGCCTCCAGGCAGGTCAACACCATATTATTCAGGAAACTTATATTCTCAGACATATCAACAAATTCTTCAAGAGAATCTCTTGCCATCAGTCAGAGAGCTGAAGCTGGGCTGAAAATGGGTGCTGCAACAAGACAACAACCCAAAGAGTTCAAGCAAATCCACCAAGGAATGGCTTAAAAGAAAGAAGGTTCACACTCTTGATTTGCCTAGTTTAAGTCCAGATCTCAATCCAATTGAAATGTTATAGCTAGACGTGAATGGGTGGTACATGCCAGATGTCTTTTTAACCTCTCTTAGACGGACAGATGTGAGAGACTGGTTAGTCATTACAGAAGACGTTTGGTTAAAGTAATGGCCACTAGCTACTAAATAAAAGGCTTCACATATGTCTGCACAAGTCAAATTTCTAGTTTTTGTGAGATTAACCCCTTTTGTTCAATAAACAATAACAATATATCCTAATCTTGTTTGTGTCCATCATTTGGAAATCTGCTTCACAAATTGGGTTTTGGGTTTACATTTGATTAGGTTATTCTGTTTATTTTTACACAAAACCTGATCATGTCTGGAGGGTTCACAAACTTTCAAGTAGCACTAGTATAACCAACTGTAGGCTACATACTAGCCTGTAGAGTGACAATAAAGTTAAATGTAATGTAATATAATCTGTAGTCATATTCTAAAAACAGAATAATAACAATCACAGTAGCTAACAAAGAAGCACTAAACATTAATCAAATGCTAACATATCACAGTCCAATATATTTGAAATATGCAATAAAAATAAAGCAAGAACTCATCCATTTTGTCGGTGTTTTGTCATTTCTAGCTTCTGATCAATTCGGTTTCGCTCAGTAACATGTATATAGGCCTTGTAGATTTTATAAAAACACTTATATATTTTAACAAATTGTAAATAAACGGTTTTCTTAGGGACCTCTGCTGGATGTATACAGTAATTACACCTATTTTTGTAAAACTGGCTTTTCTTTAACCAGCAGGTGGCAGAATTCTGAATTTATCAACTAATATACAGAAATTACTAATTTCATCATAATTTGCACAATTGCAATAATTAATATGTATGCTAACGATCTAGTTGAGAAATTTTGCAGTAAACTGATGAAAAGTTATTTATATCACCCAAAACACAGCATAACTGGAGAGATGAGAAGTAAATGGAAAAAAGGTTTATCAGAATCAGAATATGCTTTATAATTTAACATATATAAATTTAATCCCTATATACATTATGGGCTCATATTGACCACAAGTGTAAACGGGAAACAATTAGAATATATCTGTATAGAGTTAGTATTGGTCACGATTTGGCATTAAATTATAAAAATAAAACATTTAAATAACATAAATATGTCTGTATAGCTAAATAGTTATTATTGGTCATGATTTTGGTGTGCAATTATAAAGAAAGGAAACAGTAAAACAACTTCAAAATTACCACAGTGGTACTTGGGGAGACGTAGAACAATAATCTGGTGCAGTTATCAGAAAACAATTTGATTTAATATTTATATGATTTTTTTAATATGTCTGTGTAGCTAAATAGTTATTATTGGTCATAATTTTGGTTTGCAATTATAAAGAAAGGAAACAGTAAAACAACTTCAAAATCATGTAGAATAAGAATCTGTTTGAGTTTGCAGAAAACAATTTTATTTTTTAAATATGTTTCTACAGCAAAGCAGTTAGTAGACTATTAGTTAGTAGACTATTAGACTATTAGTTAATATTAATTAAACATAAATTGATGTTTAATTAATATCCTCACTTGAATGGAGAATGAGACCCTTAAAAAAAACTGACTTTACAGGCGCAACGTTACCGTACAACGTTATGTAGCTGCGCAACATTTTCTAAGCGTAGATGGCGTGACTGCAGTGTTAAACTTGATCATGTCGAGCTAGACGGGCTGTAACAGAACCACTATATACAGACGAAGAGTAAGATGATGAACAATATTTATTATATTCTTAAAATGATAAACTGAGTCTGAAGTAATGCTCGTAAGCGCTCATTTTTGTATTGTTTTTGTTAGTAAAAAGCGCTTTATAAACGTATTAAATCGAGTCGTTGTGTTCTGGCGCCGTCTGGTGGCCATTTCAATGAACTACAATCTAATAATTTATTTAATGCAAGGTTTGCTGTGAAACTGGCCCTTTTTAACTCGTTATATTTTTTCCTGTTTTAATGTTTTGTTGATTAAAACATGTTGATTTAACGCAAACCTTTCGTTAAATATATTATTAGATTGTAGTTCGTCAAAATGGCCACCAGACGGCACCAGAACACAACGACTCGATTAATTAAAAAATAAATAATAAAAGAGCAGTTGTTAATTTCTCATTTGTCTCAACTCATTTTGTAAAGAAATACATCGTGAATCAGAGTCGACTCCTTTTTCCCAAACCAATAACTTTGTTATTCGTTCACTTTTGTTCAATTGACAGACTGCTTACATTCACACACAGCAACATTACACACGGCATGAAATGTTATTTTAAGGACATTATAATTGTTGCTCTTTAAAATAACAATAATTATGTGCCAAATGTGAATAAGTTGAAATGTGTATTTTTCAAGTAGTACTGAACAACTACTGCTCTCTCACACTGAAGTGAAACTAACAGCACGATGAGCTTCATCTTCATCTTCATCTCTATTCCAGCAGAACACAAACACTGACGGTGATGCTGTGATAATAATATATATGTACCTGTAAAGATATAAGAAATCAAACATCTGTTGTTTAAAATGTTTGTGCTACAGACATGAATGATAGCTGAGATGAAACTTGTTGAGGATTGTGATGTTGTGTTACTACACAATCAGACTTGTGATTTCTGACTTAAAGACTTACTGAACATTAAAGAGCTTCATCTAAAGACACCAAACCAACCTGATGCTGAAAGAGGAAGTCGACACTAAACACATTGATGTGAGTGAGTGAATATCTTCAGTCACAGTGTGAAGAGACGCTCACACCAGAGATCAACACATCTGCACATCATCTGGGTTTCATTCTCTGACATTAAACCTCAAATATATCAATGACTTATGTCTTAAACTTCCTTCTGTCTTTAGACATCAGTAAGACAAAGTGACGGTGGTAAAAAGTAATATATCTAAACATTTAAAAAAATACATAAGAATTAAAATCAGCTGTGTTTGCTGAGGAATCCTCTTGTGTTACAAACATGATTGACAGCTGAAATCCTGCGGCCTGTGGAGGAGAACACATCTTATAGCGCTACAGTATATTATAAGAGGAACTAAAACTAGATCTACAGACTATAATATCAGATCCAATGCATACGCTAGCAACTCACAGAACCATCTAGAAACTATAAAGCAACACTTCAGTAACCCTCACAACACAATGACAGAAAGTTTCATACAAAAGCATCAGTCAGTCATATCTGACCAGCAGAATAACATAAAAATAAAATCACAGAAAGTTTTCAAGCAACATTAAAAAGACACAAATTGTATCTTGAGTCAAACTGAGTTGAAAAACTGAATAACATCACTGACCAAACAGCAGATGTAAGATATAATATACAGCTATATGCACTAATGTATAGATTATTAATACAGATTAATAAATGAATGAGGAAAAAACTATTTTACCTTCTTACCGGAAATAAGTTTATTGAATAGCAACAATTCCGTCAAATAAATGAAGATCTCAGTGAATCAATATAGAGATTCACAGGATTCACAGCGACACCTCGTGTACAGAAACCTTCTTCACCACATATTCATTTACACTGTAACTTATTAAATAAATTATTTTAATGAGATTAAGTGATATAAAAACAATTAATACAATTAAAAGAGTAAATTTAGACTACTTGTAAATCCAATATGATTGTACTTTAAATTAGACAGTAATACAGTAACATTACACTAATGAAGTGAGATCTCATTTAATGGATTTATTCATATCATTTAGGAATAGAGATCATAATAAAACTCTCATTAACTTGACCAGAAGACCCACTTTTAAAGGCCTGTCTGTGTAAAGGAATATATTTATATCAAGTGAAAAAAAGAAGCAATACATTCAATTCAATTTATTTTGTATAGCACTTTTAATGTCAATACATATAGTTTCCAAAGAAGCACTTTAGAAAGCAGAGGATGAAAACAGAAAGCAAAAGACTCTAAAAAAGAAAATCTCTGAAAGCTTGGAAAACTCAAGATTAGTCAGGAAAAGTCGTCCTCATCACTCAGACCAACACAAATTTGAACCAATGAACACAAAGTATAGATCCGTACATATAGACACGACTGTCACTAATAGAGGAAAAGCTGCTCCACATCATATTCAATCTCAAACTGATTCACATCCCAGCAAAAGCCCCTCATCCAAACATCAATGTTTATTTCTCCAGATATAATCCAGAATTAATGATAATATTGACTTTGTTGTTTAATTCAATAAGAACTTTATAATCAATGCAACAATCTAATATATCAGACAGATGTTTCATCTCTGAATCTGTAACACTTGAACACCAGCACGACTGTCACTATCAGATATGGACAAACTGCCAGAAGAAATCTGAGAATCTTGAGGACAGAAATCTCCTCCTGAATAGATCCTGAAAAAGTGTTAACACAAGTTATTATCCAGAATATCTGAACTATAACAAAATCATGTCACATCACATCTCAGACTGTCACCTGTGACTGAGATCCAGCTCTCTGGAGACTCTCCTCTCTCTCTGTGTTTACAGTAATAGAAACCCTCATGTAAATCTTTATTAAATATGAATTAATAAATAAATTATATAAGAGATTGTTGTTGTTTATGGCATCTGTGCTAGTTGAGCTTCATAATCTCTCACCTGTAACACTGATCCACAATACATGACTGTAGTTTGTGTAATAGACTGGATTCCCTCTTCCAGCTCGACACCAGAACTGACCTCCATCTGAAACTGTAATGTTGTGTATTGTGTAGGAGTTTGTATCTGTTGTCGTGTTCTCAGTGTTCTGTGTGTGTTTGTACCAGTAAAACTTCCATCCAGTGAAGTGATTCATGAGACACATCAGAGTCACTGTGTTTCCTGTCAGTACAGATCCTTCAGTATCTGATGTGAGTTCAGCTTTTGGTTTCTCTGCAGGAGAATAAAACACATTCAGATGCTGAAGAGTCTCAGAGTTCATCATGGTAGTGTTATTGTGGGCACATCAAATCACAGTGAAGAAGAATGTGTCTTATCTTTTCCTTTGACTGGTTAAAATAACACTTCATTTATGCTGCGTTCACATTTCTCATCTAAAACCGCATGAACAATGTGAGCCGCATGCCGTTTTCTCATTTTTCCCTCCTGGAATCTGTTGTTGCTAGACAACGTCACATCTCTAATAAAGGTGGAGGAAATGTTTAGACCTTTGCTAATAAGCAGATCCAAAGTGTGTCCATGATTGTGTGTGGAGCCGTGCACATTTACATTTACATTTATTCATTTGGCTTTTAACCAAAGCGACTTACAATTGAGGAAAACAGCAAGCGATTCGTCTAAATAAGCAATATTCACGAGAAGTGCTAGTAATACAAGGTTTCAGATACAACCTCAATGTATAAGCAAGTATATAGAGAACATTAGGAAAAGAAAAGAGAGGTAGAAAGATTTTTTTTTATATGTATTATGAGACAGTTAAGTGCTCAGGGAAGAGGTGGGTCTTCAGCTGTTTTTTGAATTGTGAAATCACAGAACTCACAGACTTTACGCTGAGAGGGTCCGTGGTGATCTGTGTGTTCCTGTAGGGACGGCAGTACAGCAAGTAACTTTGTTTCGAGAACTTCAATCTTTTGTAGAAGTTTGTGGCAGTTTGAGCAGCAGGTGGCTGTTGATCCAAAAGAAGGCATTTTCTCACCTGTTTGAGTGTGAATGGCTGTGTTATCCTTAAGAATGTCAACTGTCGGCAGTAGACTATCCCAAAACTTACTGGTTCCTGAATATTCCAAAAGTTTTGAAGTAAATCCAAGAGTCTTTACTTTTAGTGCCTAATTGTTTAGTCTGAGCACTGTGATGAACTGCTGGTGTTTAAATAAGATAAAGCAGAAAAGCAGAAGCGCTAAGCATGGAGTGCAAGTAAAAGCGTCTGAACATCAGCGAAGCCGGAAGAGGAAAAAGTCTCAGGAAAACTTGGGAATATCTTTGTTTTTTAGATTAAATATGCTCTTTCTTTTAGTTGCAGCCATAAAATGGTTTCTTGACATTGTAAATTATTGAATAGATGTATTTAATAATTGTTATCATTGTGTAATGTAGAAGGATGCAAATCTCTGCTTTCATTATTTCCATGTAGTGCATTCTATTCATGCCTTAAACCATGTTAATAATGTTCATGTTCAGTATGTTGAAGATACTTAAATATTTTCAGCAGGCTTTCATAAAGTAGGAAAAGTAATGAGGGCCTGTGCCCCAGTCTAGCAATGCCCCTGGTACTAACTGTAGTTTGTTTATTGCACTGTATGAGCACAAATAATGGCTGTCAACAGCCAACATTTTCATGCAAATCATGTTTGGATGCAGAAATATTGAGATTACTCTGGAAAGATTTTATTAAAGGTCACTTTTGTTAGTCGAGAGCGTCAGGCAAACATCATTTGAATGAGAAACAGAACTGAAAGTGTGAACAGAACAAAGACATCAATGTGTTATCATGACTCAATGGTGTCATATCTGACAGGATGGAAACAGAACTCACTGTAAACAAACAGATTTGTTTAATTAATGCATCTTGTGTCTGTCTGTTATTAGTGAGCTCACATATTGCTCACAGTATGAGAATAGTGTGACATCACTATGAACATGCCATGATCTCACGTGTTGACTGGGTAGTGACGTTCACCATTTATTTATGGGGGAGGCCCACCAACTGGTTGAAGCAGTTGATCAGTTGTCTGTGCGAGCCCTAGAGAAATATGCAAACAAGAAAACTGACAGCTTACATTTCTAGAGAAATAAACAAATGATGGGAGGAGCTGAAGATCAGATGTGATATAATGACATATAAACACACACACAGAGAGAGAGAAACAGCAGCAGATTCAGGGGAGAAACAAACTAAATATGAAAAGTAAGAACTATTTACATTCTCATTCATATTAAAATGATTCTTTTCATATGACTCTGTTTTATAAATATTGTCAATTTATCTTCAAGAACTTCTGTTGAAACTTTATAAAGAAACTGACTTACTGAAGAGTTTTTTAATGTTCTAAGAACTTTTCTTGGTAAAGTGAGTTTTGGAAAAACATTGCATTACATTTTAAAAACTTTATTTCTGAATGTTCTGTAAAGGATTTGCTGTAATTCCCTTATTACAAATCACTTTGACTGTAATTCTGTCAGACATCTGCAAAAGCTCTTATTGTGAATTACCAGTTAACACTTAATGTCACTATCATGGTGATCAATGTTTCCTTGAGTTGGGCTCTTGACTCTAACCATTTAGCTGTGCTTATAATGTGAAAGTGAAGTGAAAAGGACCTATTTGTCACTTATTGTGACCCAAAACCTAAATGTGACTTCTGCAGTTAGCTCATCCAGTGAGTAGTGAACACTGTTATCACTGCAGCAGCCGGCGAGCAAATGGGGGTAAGATGCCTTGCTCAAGGACACGTCAGTCATTACCTGCCGGCACTGAGAATCAAACCAGCAACCTTCTGGTTATAACCCAGGTGTCTTACAGAGTTTAACTCCAACCCTCATTAAACACACCTGAAGCAGCCAATCAAGATCTTACCCTGACAGCAATGTTAAAAACTGTCAATTGTATTGAATTAATATCACTTTTACACCTGCTATTAATGTTTAAAAATTTTGAAATGTCAACAAATTACCATTATTGTGATCAGTGTTTGATTTAGTTGAGCTCTTGACTGTTGAATTTTAATGTTGTTTTCTTTGGCTGTCCATGTGTGTTCTGACACGGTTTTTGTGGCAAAAAAAACCCCTAAGATCTAGTGCACAGGTGTCAAAACTCAGTTCCTGGAGGGCTGCAGCTCTGCACAGTTTAGCTCCAACCATTTTTAACTCACAACTGGTTGGAAGTTTAAACCTCCAACCAGTCCTCGGGCCACCTTGACAGAATATTTTCGATGTCTCCCTATTGAATGCATGAACAAGTTAGTGGGGTAATGATGAACACCTGCTGTTAACAAACACAATCACTGAAAACATCAACAATAAGAACAAAAACCATAATAGTGTTTAGCGCTTCCTCTATTCACCTCTTGGTTTTGTGTTAAGTTTATTGTCAGCTATAATAATGTGTTTCTGAAGCACTTTTATAACAGCCAAACAAAAGACAAAATTATTCTCTAACTCAGTGGTGCCCAAAGTCGGTCCTGGGGGGGGGCGGTGTCCTCCAGAGTTTCGCTCCAACCCTAATTAAACAAATCAATCACACCTGAACAAGCTCAAAAATGTCTTCAAGATCACTAGAAACCCTGACAGCAAGCGACCATTAAATCAATGTTAAAATGTTTAAATGGCATTTAAGGTTAAGGTTGGAAAAATGTTGACATTTCATCAAACCACCATTATTGTAATCAGTGTTTGCTTTAGTCGGGCTCTTGACTCTTACTTCTCGTCCCCCCCCTTTTTTTTTACATTAGTCTTTCTGTAAAAACACTTTATTTAAAGTTGACTTGGTGTATGGTATACTTTTATACTGATCTTTTATGAGTGATTTAAAGGTTCTGGTTTACAAGTGTAAAGAGAAAACCTTACTGACACACTTAGACATCAACACTCATCATACAAAACACAACTATGGTGATTCTTCATGTCTTTGTATCTAGTTGCAACTTCATAATATTTTGTTAAAATGAATGTTTCAATAAAACATTGTCTTCATCTCGTATTTTAAATATAGAAATTATGCAGAATGACTAAACACACTCATGTGATGCAATTTTTTTCAACTTCACATTGATATAACACCATTTAGTAAAACCCAATAATAATCTGGTTTACATTTTTTTGTATTCTTTGACAGATCTAATCTACACTTTGTTACAATGATCAAAGAATATTTAATGTTAAGTTACAAGAGTCAAGAGCCCAACTAAATCAAACACTGATCACAATAATGGTGGTTTTTGATGGTTTCTTTCTATCAGGGTTATAAATCAAGAGCAAGTAAAAGTAAACTTTTCCTGAGAATTTATAAATAAAGTTACAGATAATTATGTTTAACTTTTACATGACAGCGCCTTTAAAATTAACTCTCAAAATTGAGTAAATCCTACTGCACATGTTTTTTAGTGTATGTGAAACACCCGATTTAACTCATCAGTTTGTTAGTGTGTTCATTAGAGAGACATTTTAAACATTCTGAGGGAAACATATGAGTTGAATTAGATGTTTTATATAAGCTGTGTCTCAATTCCGGGGTTGCGTGCTTCAAAGGCTGCATTTCAAGTCCAATTGCATGACAGCAGCACGACTGAAGGCTGGTAAGGCTGTCCCAACTGAAGAGTGCTTCAAATGCAGCCTCAAAATGCGACCTTATTTTCCTGGGTTTTAAGGCTATGACGAATGGATCCTTAACAGCCTCGGATATCTAATATAGATAATATGTTCATATTGTAACACTCCTGTTCTGCCCCTGTGTGGTTTTAGTGTTCTTGGACCTTTAATTTAAAAAGACTTCAATTCCCATCATGCACCGCACTCACACCCGGCCATCTTGATTGGACTCATCACCTTGTGGACAATCATAAAGAATTTAGTAATTGTAATCGTGACTATAAAATGGGTTTCTAGTCAGATTTCTGTCAGTATTCAGATATCCATATTGAAATTGATTTATTCATTTTAAACGTTTTATGGAACATCTGATACAAATTTCATTTCATTAAATTTCTGTAAGTGACGAATAGTTCTTGTTTTTATTTTACAACTTGTCTATAATAAGTGTTGCTAATTATTTGAATTGTTTGAATGAAACGTCAATAAAAATAAAATTGATTTGTATAACCATGTATTACATTGTTGTTTTCCGAAGTTTACGTAAGACGTTACATAGTCCTGTATTTATTTGCGGGTATAACGTAAAAATGATGGGCTATACAGTGGATATGGAATGAAGGATTAACGAAAGTGGTCTGAATGTCCTCTCACAGTTCCTGGATGTTGCAGAACAACATTGCAACAATGTGGTAAGCACGTAGAAGTGCAACGTTGCTAGAGTAAAAATAGAATGTGGCACCAACGTTGTCACAACGTAAATGTGTTTGCTGGGTCAAAATTCTATGGTACAGTTTGGTCAGGCAAATGGTTTATAGGTTCATTTTAGTATTTATTTAGTATTCAATATTTAGGGTCATTATCCTGCTTCAGCTTGTGGACAGACACTTTGAGATTATCCTGTAGAATGTTCTTATAAACATGGGAAATACTTTTCTTCTCTACAATGGCAAGTGGTCCAGGTCCAGAGGCAGTAAAGCAGCCCCAAATCATGATGTTCCCTCCACCATACTTTACTGTTGGGTTGATGTTTTCAAGTTAGTACACTGTATTCTTTAAACACCATACATAGCACTGCTGGTATTCTATTTTTGTTTCATTTGTCCACAAGATATTTTCCCAGTAGTGTTTTGGAGTGTCAATGTGGTCTTTGACAAACTTTAAGCATGCTGCAATGTTTTGTTTGGAGAGCAATGACTTCCTTCATGGTGCCCCTTCCATTGATACCATGCCTGTTCAATATATGACATATGGTGAACTCATGAACAGAGATAAAAACATGTCTTAATGAATCCTATAAGTTTTTAGCTGTTACTCTAGGGTTCTTTATCACCTCATTGGTTATTCTGCCTTGTGCTTTTGGAGTCATCTTGGCTAGGCGCCCACTTCTATGGAGAGTAGCCACAGTACCATATTGTCTCCATTTTGTCTAACTGTGGACTGATGAATATCTAAAGTCTTTGAAATAACTCTGTAACCTTTTCCAGTTACATGCATATCAACAACTTTTGATCGTAGGTCTTCTGCATTTTTTTTTGCAAGGCATGGCTCACATTAACTAATGCTGCTTGTGAATAGCACACTGACAGTGTTTGGATTTTTATAAAGGTCAATTTAACTCTAAACGACATCTTTATTATTCTTTCATTGATTGGACTCATGGTTTGCTAACATTCGACTCCAACTGGCATTTAGTGACACCAGAAGCCTAGTAGTTCACTTACTTTTTCCACCATCACTTTGTATGTTTAATGGGTGTGTTCAATAAAGACATAAAAGATCAGGACTGTTTGTGTTTTATCAGTTTAGAAATATTGTGTTCATTGATATTTGTGACTTTGGTGAAGATCACATCACATTTCATGACCAATTCATGCAGAAAACCAGGAAAATGACAATGGTTCACTTACTTTTTCTTGCCACTGTATAGTTGTGTGGTGTATAATGATATGATCATACCTGTCAGCATTTGAGACCCACAATCACATTCTGGGGATCCCATATGTCCGTTACAGGAGTTTCACACCAGAAATAATAAAACGGGAGATTAATGGCCATAACAGCAATGTTGGCAAGTATGGATATGACACAACACCAACACAGCCTCCAGTAATCGCAAACTTGATAAATTTGTTCAGGTGTGTTCGATTAGAGTTGGAGTTAAACTCTGAAGGAAGTGAATCAAGAGGTCTGGAGTTGAGGACCTGTGTTTTAGATTTTTAGTTAGTGTATTTTTATTACAGTACAACAAACATACATTTTAGTGAAAATCCAGGTTTTCCTTTTATTCATGCAGTATGTAATATATCATCTAGTTTTTATATGTTTAACAGTCATGTTAAACTAATGAGTGTGACATTTTAAATTGGAATATTTTCTGTAAAGCTGCTTTGCAACAATAATTTTTTTTTAATTTGCTAAAAAAATAAAATGTAATTAAATTGATATGTGATATATGTTTGTTTCTCAGAAATGGCTCAGACTCTATATGTTAGTCTTCTTGTCATTGGTGAGTTTGTGTTTCTGGTTTTATATTTGATTTATAATGTCATGAGAACTGATTCTCTGTGTTTTAATAAAGACTGAAACTCTCTCTTTCATAGCTCTCTGTTCATTATGTGAATGTATTCAGCGCCGCTATCACTATATAAACATGAAGAAGAACTGGACTGAAGCTCAGAGATACTGCAGAGAGAACTACACAGATCTGGCCACAGTCAACAACATGAATGACATGAACCAGCTGATGAACACTGTGAATAATAATCAGGTGAACGTCTGGATTGGACTGAATAATACAGGTGTTTATAAATGGAAATGGTCTCTGTGTGATCCTGTGAACTATCTGAACTGGGAAACTGAATCATCAAATAACAGAAATAATTGTGCTGTTATGAGAAATGGAACATGGCATCAGCAGAAGTGTGATGAGAAAATGAGATTCATCTGCTACAAAGGTGAGTGACAGCAAACCTTCACTCAACAAAACATGATCATAAGACAACAATGATAAACATCACAACAACAAAAAAACAGATATAACATGTTTATGAGTTTATGTTTGACACATTCACTCTTCTGTGAACTACTCATGTGTGTCTAGTTAGGTCAAAACATTCAGTGTAATAAGAATGAATGAAAACCATGAGATGTTTATTTTCTTCAACAGCCAGCAGTAAAACATACATTATTGAGACTTCTAATAAAATGTGGAATGAATCTCAGAGTTCTCATCATACTGATCTGACCAGTGTGAGGAACCAGACTGAGAATCAACTGATCCAGAACATCATTAATAATACTGAGATATCTGTCTGGATTGGTCTGTTCAGAGACTCGTTCGAGTGGTCAGATAACACTGACTCTGACTTCAGATACTGGATGTCTGGTGAACCGAACAATGGTGATTCTCCTACAGGTGTCTGTACAGAGGTCAGAATGAGTGCTCAAGGTCAATGGAATGATGCAAATTGCAGTTACTCTGAGACTTTTGTGTGTCATGAAGGTGAGTCAATAAAAGTCAATGTGTGTGTTTGATGACAGAAGTTTCTTCATTATGTTCATTATGAGTTTTTGGTGTTTGTGATTTGTTGTGTGTTCAGATAAGCTGATATTAATCCAGAAGAATCTGAGCTGGACTGAAGCTCTGAGATACTGCAGAGAGAATCATGTGGATCTGGTTTCAGTTGATTCAGAGGAGATTCAGCTCATGGTGACTAAAGTTCTTCATGAGGCCTCGACTGCTGAGGTGTGGTTGGGGTTACGTCACTCTTGTGTTGTTGGGATCTGGTTCTGGGTGAATGGAGAGATCGTGTGTTATGAGATTTGGGCTCCGGGGAATGAAACAGCAGTGGATGACTGTGAGCATGAAGTGAGATCTGGAGCGGTTCAGTCTAGAGGAAATCATCACTGGATCAACCTTCCTGCATCTAAACAACTCAACTTCATCTGCATCAAATATGATTGAGAATTCATTTACTGTAGACATTTTGGTTTCTTGGTATTGGTTTTTTTTTATTTTTTTTATTAAAGACCATTTAAGTAGTGACCTCTATGTGGGAAAGGGTTAAGAGCAATACAATTTTGTGCCACTTGAAATGAATGTAACATAATGTGTTTAATTTGTTATGACGTTTCTGTATAAAAATATTTTTTATGGTATGCACAAACTTATTTTTAAATTATTTAATGTTGAGGTGTTGACAGAAGGGCATCATACTGAGCAGCCATACTGGCAAAAGAAAATGTATCCTTTCATTAAATAGGGTCTGAAAGAAGATCTTTTTCTTTTGGAGAGGTATGTACATGCTTTGAGAATCCAACAGGCCTTCTACATTTACGCATTTGGCAGACGCTTTTATCCAAAGCGATTTACATTACATTGTACTGTACATTTGTACATTTTGTATAGTAAGCAAGTGGGGGTTTGGTGTCTTGCTCAAGGGCACCTCAGCTGTTACCCACCAGCCCTGAGAATCGAACCAGCAACCTTCTGGTCCTGAGTCCAACTCTCTAACCACTGGGCCACGACTGCCCTTCTGGTCTGTGTGCGTTCATGTGTTTGGCTTTGGACGGCGAATCGCATAGAGGGTGGGATTATAATTTAAGTGCTAGCAGGCTTAAGTTAGCGCCTTTCCAAATAAACTACTCAACCTTTAAATAAAGATAATTAAATAAAGAGAGATTAAGTTACATACATGCAAACACTTTCTTAGGTTCGGCATTGAAGCCTTTGATGTGGAAAGAATTTTAATAGCAAAGATATTTTGCACTGGACTGTTATATTTCTGTATGAAATTATTTTTAAATTGCAGTGGAACGCATTTTTATCACTTACCATGGTGGCAACTCTCAGACTGGTTGTAGTTTCAGCATCAGTGTGTGGACTTATTATTGGCAGACATATATAATTCAAACAAGAACTAATCAAAGGATCACTTTACTAAACAGCCTTGCATGGAGGCAGAAAATATTCATATGCAGGGCAGTCGTGGCCCAGTGGCTAGCGAGTCGGACTCATGACCAGAAAGTCACCAGTTTGATTCTTAGGGCCGGCAGGTAACGGCTGAGGTGCCCCCCCACTTGCTTAGAAACAAATGTGTAGTATAATGTAATGTAAGTCGCTTTGGATAAAAGCGTCTGTCAAATGCATAAATGTAAATATATGTAACACATTTTGTAATCAATAACAATTTCATAAGTAACTGTAATTTTAATTACATATTTTTTACAGTAACTGTAACGATTTACAGTTACTTTTATTTTGTAATTAAATTACGAAACGCCGTTACATGTAACTAGTTACTCCCCAACACTGACTATACACTCTTAAAAATAAAGGCGCTTAAAAGGTTCTTCGCAGTGATGCCATAGAAGAACCTTTTTTGGTTCCACAAAGACCCATTCAGCCTAAGGTTCTTTAAAGAACCATCTCTTTCTTACTTTTTTATAATCTGAAGAACCTTTTTTCATCACAAAGAACCTTTTGTGAAACAGAAAGTTATTTTTAAGAGTGTAACAACAGTGTTCAATCATAAGTTTTGTAATCTAATTGTTTAAGTGTAACCAGTTTTACATTTGATTGACATTATAATATATTTTTGGTTTTCTTTCTTAATGTATCATGCCATCTGCTTCAGATGATTTAATACACAATATACTGTGTGTTGACACAAACACAGGAGGCTCTATTTTAACGATCGAAGCACATGGTCTAAAGCGCAAGTGCGTTTAGGGCGTTCAAATCCTCTTTTGCTAGTTTAACATGGGACAACGGTCGGTGCGCCCGGGCGCATGATCTAAACATGTTGTCACTTCTTTCTTAATGAGTAATGGGTGTGTTTTTGGCAAAACGTGCAGTAACACCGTACAGAGTCTCATCTTTCATTGCCTTTAAGAGACAGTTGCGCTGTAATATTTGCACTTACACGCAGAGTTTGCAAGAGACTGAACGCTTCTCTAGTGAGGAAACGACACACATTATTATTGTGTATAAAGATAAAAATCTGCTCGCTTTAAACCTCGACCATCTATAGGACAAGTAGGATTTTTTTAATGTATGTTACGGGGCCTACAGGAGTCCAACTAGCAATGGGCCCGCTCAAGGTGATCAACTGAATGAGGCTTAGTGGTGGTACAAAAAAATTTCCATTTGGTTTATTAAATAATGACACAAAGACTACAAAAAATTAAGAAACAATAAACAAAAGATACATATGGGATATAGAAACAAACAGGGACAGCGGAACTGTTTTTTGATTTATCCAAAATCAAGTTACAGCAAACATACCATCTAAAGCTTAAATTACCAACACATCCACTAATTGCGTTTCCCCACAGCACACCACCCTCTAGTGGCTAAGAGAAGAAATACAATCTTCTGCCCTGCTACACTCCCAAATCAAGAAAGAAAACATAAAATGATACAAATAAACAAAGAAACATACCATACAAACTAATAATGTTAATAAAGAAAAACACATACAACTAATACAGCAACCAAAAGAAAATATAATCTACTGGAAAAACAGTGGTCAAGCAAATGACTTCCAAATGACTCTGTTAAAACACAATTATGCACCATTACAACTTTGCACATATAAAACACTAATAATATATATTTTCATAATTAAAAATTACAAGCATTCCCTACCTTCACAATTCTTTGACACTGAAGATATCATATCACCAAGCAGCAGTTATAGCATGAACTCATCACTACAAATAAATTACAATTACATAATTTTCTTTGAAAGTTATAAAGACTGGACAGTTGTCATGAGTGACTTACCAAGATGTGAGAAACCTCGTATATAGAGGAGAATAAATTGATAACTAGGACTATCACATCGCCAAACAGCAACTGTAGGACAGAAGTCGTTAAATAAGCATAATTGTACACATTCACTCACACATAATGCTCTATAACACTGCCAAATTCCAATAGCCTACCCACGTCTTGTAAACCTCAGCTATCACGGAAAATAACTGAGAAGTTATTCCAGAGCCACAGCTGAAGTGAAGTTTGTCACAGGACCATAGCGGTCTTTGCCGAACGCAAATAAACAAAAGCAGTGCGCAGCACCTTAAAACTTTGGTTGACTTTGTCATTATGCAGATCAATCAACACCTTTACAGTCTGTTTAAAGTGCGCTTCATTTATTTAGCACAATGTACATATTAAAGTTCACGACTGAACTGCTCAGCAACTGCTGAGTTCACTTCTGTTCTTAAGGTTTCTGATTTTTTTTGTTGTCATATAATGAATATCTTTCTGTTGTTCCTGTGATTAGATGTCTTGCTGTCATTCTGTCACAATTCAACTGTCCCTCTAGTAGTAACGGGGACCTCAAGTTCCAAATCGACCTGTTGTTCCTTGTTAGCTGCTAGCTTGACATTTTCTGAGGTTGGGGCACAGAGTCGTCCATCATGTGGTTGAAAATAAAGCTGTTAAAATAAAGTACATTTTCTGTGAAACAAAAAGAAAAAACAAATAAATATAGACAAAAAACATGTCTTTATACTGGTATGCAATATAAATGTAACTTAAATGCACTCTCTGATTAAAGCATTAATAAAAACTTTTGAGACAGAGACATTTGTATCCAACTGCACATTTTATAATGTTAAAAACATGTTGATTTTAGAGATGCAATATAATTTAGTGACTATTAATCATGAATGTATATTTCTTATTGACAAAAACCACAGAGTTGTAAGGCAGAGTGTATTGATTCAGTAACATTAGTGATTTGTAAGGATTTAGTTGCATTAGTTTTGCACCAAATACAATGTGATTTTAGGTAAAGACAGATCTTGTTGCAGAAACACATTTGCCCACTTGGGCGAGCAATTCACGAATATATTTTCTTGCGCATTAATTCAACCACAGTGAGATCGCAGGTCAATAATGATGATTCAAACGTTATTGGACGTCGAAGTTGCCGAACCAAAACCCTCAACAACAGTTAAAGATTGCACACCGTTACCGTAGCAAATAATTTCCAGACAATTATGCATTCCTAACATTTCATAACAAGGCTAATATCAGCAATCGCATGCAATAGCGAACATAGGCCTACATACACAGACACACGAAACATACACAGATACACGAAACATACACAGATACACGGCTTGCCAGTCAACGTCAAAATATGCGCAAAAAAGTAAATAAAAAAATCTCAATATGCTTCTTTAAGTTTAACAGAGAACTTTTGAAGGCAGATATTTTTCTTGGTGAGTGGGAGACAAAGAATACCTCTTACTCATTCTACTACAAGAAAAGAATTCGCTAAGGTATGATTTTGAACTTATTCGCAGCTGAATCGTGTTCCTCCATTTTCTTCCACTGATTATTTCTCTCAGGCCCAGGTCAAGGTGCTGTGCATTGTGGTAATTGATGTGACATGACGTCACTTCCAAAGGACCAATGAACATGTCTGGCCAATTTCACTGAATGTTAAAACAAATCTCATTGGCTGATTAAAAACATTTGAATTAAACTGGGTATCAGCGCAATTCAGTTGGTTCATTAGTAGTAATGGAAGACAGAGGAAAAAACTCCAAAAATGAGTAAATCATAAACAAATTGAAATGTTTAAGATATAAAACAGATTTCAAAATTCAACTTGAATAATGACGCCACCTTGTGGACGAAATCCGAAAATACAGATAATATTCAATATTAAAAATGCATTAGTTATTACATTTTCAAATATATTTATGTTTTCTCTTTAGTTTCTTTAGACAAATATAGTGTATTTATTGATTCATATTTTTATCATATTCATGACAAAATGGTCATAATTTTTGTCAGTAACATTTAATGAAAATAATAATGAAAGTTTTAAATTATCAGAATTTGTAAGATAAAAAAGTCACATATCAGAATTATAATAATTCTAGTAACTTTTCAATTCAGTATAAGCACATTTGGTACAAGTTACAACAATCATAAATCAAAGAAATCTTCCCGTTAACTTGAGGTGAAAATGAGGATCTGCGTCAATCAGTGACGTCATTGTCTGTCAATTCCTCCACAAAACAGTGTAACTCCAGCGTTTAGATTTATTGGGATTCATTTATTACAAAATTATTAAATACTCGTAGAAATAAGTTGTAATTTAGTCCATTACAACAACAACAACACAATTAAGGCACAAATAAAAAAAAATATAACAATACAGTTTCAAAGGCGGTTTTCATTTAAGGTTAACTGTCCCTTTAAATTTTGAGCAAAGACTAGACATGAACATAAAAGTGAAGAAGTTGTTCGACTTGATGCGGCGCCGCAAGAACCGACAGGAGGATGACGTCACATTACAGCGAGAGTGAGTCAACAGCGTATGGAGCAGTCGACTCTCTTGAAGCTCATGTCAATAAACATTAATGTGTCTTTCAGTCTTGAATGATGTCCATGAAGCCTCTGCTTATTTACAGAAAATACAGTTTAATATTTGCAGGTAAACTAATATTAATTGTAATATTCAGATATATTCATATTTTGGATGATTAATTATACACTGTAAAAAGTGAATGTGGGTCTATGTTGGATTACTATAACTATTTGAGTCTAATCACTTTGTCTTTCTGCTTTGCAAATTGTAACTCAATATTGTACATTCTTTCAACTTTAACACGTAGAAATTCACTACCACTAAAATATCTCACTTTGAGCCAACGTAAAATTTCACTTTAATGATCCCGCGTCATACGTTTTTCTGACGTCATGACGCATGAATTGGTCCTCTTGAGATTTCTGGTCAGCAGCCATTTTCTTTTCTCCCGGACGCGGATAAAAAAGTAAGTTGAATGTTTGTTTAAATTCATAATATGTTTAATAATGTATGTAATGTAATGTTTGAATGTGTGTTGTAGTTGTTTGTCAGCGTAAATGTCGACAAAATCGCGAATACTTCAATATTTTTGCAAATATATTTGCTCGACCTCACGTTTGCATTAAGGGCCATTCACACGGTACGCGGCAGTCGCGACTCTCTAGTTCATTTTCAAGGGGAAGCACGCGGTAAGCGGCAAAACGCGGGCGGTTTCGTTGGCGGAGCGGAGGCGGTGCGCGTGCACCCAAAATCCTGCCGCTTCCACGGACACGGCTCTTTGCGGCAGGCGCCGCTGAAGATAAAAATATGTTATCTTCTTGAGAGCGGCAGCGGCAGCCGCGTCGGCTTTAACCAATCATTGAACAGATTATTACCAGCCAATCATAGAGCGTTTTACTCAGCTTATAGCCGAACGTTGAAAAGATGGAGGAAAATATAATTTTATCTGTTATTGATTTCCCGGAGCTGTACGATATCACATACAGAGATATAAATAAAAAAGCAAGAGCGTGGGAGATTGTGAGTGCAAGAGTTGGGTTGCCAGGTAAACATACAAATATGTGCACAATGTCATATTAGTAGTATTATAGTTTTTATCTGTGTCTGATATGAATGCTAGCTAGATAAATAACAAATAAAACATTGTGCATGCCTGGTTAAATTAAATGCATAGGAAAAATGTAGGTACATCCATTAAGGCACAAGACACTAAAAAGTGAAAAAGATGTATTATTCTTTTTATTATTACAACTTACAACTTTTATTAGCTAATTAAATGACTATATATACACATTGTTTTGCGTAGTTATTTTAATATCTGTGTATAGTTGATTATGTTTAGTTCATATAATGGTGTTTTGCCAGGGAACTTCTCCATGAGGTGAGTTGAAATAGGTGCAGAATTTTTCCCTGATAGACAATGCAAGTCTGCTGCTGCTGTTGGCTCCCATTCTTGATACTGGCTGCAAAGACACATGGGAGTCACATGGAGAGCTTATTTCTGCATGCACTTCTTCATGTTTGTTGTCATGAACCCTTAGAAAATTGTGCAGAATACACGTGGCTTTCACAATTGCCTCTGCTTTGTCTGGTGTAACAGCCATGGCCCGCCTGTACACTCGCCACCGAGTGGAGAGTATGCCAAAAGCATTCTCCACTACTCTTCTTGCCCGAGACAAACGGTAGTTGTAAACCCTCTTCTCTTTTGTGACATGCTGTCCTGGAAAGGGCCTCATCAGATTTTTTTGAAGTGGGAAAGCTTCATCTCCGACAAAAACATAGGGCATAGGTCCCAAGATTTCTGCATCTGGTATTGATGTATCCATTGGGATGCCAAGCTTTTCCTCTTTCAGTTTTTTTCCCAGAGTGGAACTAGAAAACACACCTCCATCACTGTTTCTTCCGAATGCCCCAACATCAATAACACGAAACTTATAATGAGCATCAACTAATGCTAGAAGGACAATGGAGTGTGTGCCCTTATAATTGTAGTACAGCGATCCAGAGGAAGGTGGAGCTTGTAACACCACATGTTTACCATCAATAGCTCCGATGCAGTTGGGGAAATTCCACTTCTGCTGAAACCCATTAGCTATTTCCACCCAATCTTGTGTTGTTGGTATTGGCATGTAGTCATTCACCAACACGTCCCAGATCACCTTGATGACTTCATCCACAATTGTTGCTACCGTCGATATTCCCACTCTGTAGCTATAAGCTATGCTCACAAAAGAGTCACCAGTTGCCAGAAACCTGTGTTAAAAAAATAAGGCACAATATTGAATATCAAGAAACCATAAGACATTAATGTTCTATAAACACAAACATTATGATTTTCTGTAAAGTTCTTTTAAAACAATGTGTTTAGTGAAAAGTACTTTACAAATCAATTTGACAATGAAATATTGTTTATATTAATAGCTGAAAAGCATGGTTCACCCAAAAATGAATTTTTTTTTATCATTTAGTTCAAAATCTGTATACATTTCTCTGTTCTGCTAAAACCCAGAGGAAGCTATTTTAAAGAATGTCAGTAACCAAACAGATCTCATCTCCTATTCACTGCCATAGTAGTGAAAATGAATACTAAGAGAAGTCAATTGGAGATGACATCTGTTTGGTTACTGACATTCTTTTAAACAACTTCCTTTGTATTTAGCAAAACAGAGAAATGTATACAGATTTTGAACAATCTGAGGACGAGTAAATGATAAAAAAATATTTATTCTTGGGTGAACTAGCCTTTTAAATTTCACTTGTTTTATGGCCTTACTTTGTTCTTTATTAACTGTTATTTCCTCTGGATAGTTGAGGAAGTGAGGAAAAAATGGAAGAACCTCAGGGACAAATATAAAAAGAGAGGAGAGCCATAAAAGACAAGAGGAGTGGGTCAGGAGCAGACAGTCAGAAGGCCTGGAAATACTTCCATATTATGACATTCCTTGAGCCCCATGTAAGAGAAAGACAGACAAGCAGTAACATGGCATTAAGTGAAGGAGAACAGGAAGTCATTCTGACACTTGAGCCAGTCACAGTGCAGACAGAACAGGAATTCGGTGATCTCAGTACAACAGGAGAGGATTCACTTGCTGAGAATGAAAGAGAGAACAGCTCAAATATCCCTAAGCAAAGTTCATCATGGTTACAGGAAAAAGAAAGAGACAACAGGAAAATAAATTTGAGTCACTTGTACTTGAAAAGGTGGATGAAATCTCGAAGCAGCTTAAAGAAAGTGGTAATGATGATGAGTTGTTCCTAATGAGTCTTGCACCAATTTTTAAGAAACTGAGTGAGAAACAAAATCTACAGCCGCATTGAAATCATGCAGACTTTGCATGACCTTCAGTTTAAGGAGCTGAATTAACTTGAAACCGGTGTTGAACCTCTGTTAGTTGCCAAACTAATGTTTTAGTTTATGGTTAACTTTGTTATCTGACCTGTTATGAATTTGTTTCTTATTTCAACTTTTTCTTATGCAAACATGCACAAAAACATTGTTCATTTTGAATATTAAAATTAAAAAATGATTTAATTCAATTTAACATGTGTTTAGCCTACATTTATTTTATTCATTTGAAATGTTTATCACATAAAAAGTTCTTTACCTCAGACAAATGGAAAGGCGCTCCTTTGAACTGATGG